>JAHZNP010000282.1:0-82818 GCA_020615345.1 Triops cancriformis
GGTTTTGATTCGTGTTGTGTCAGTTGTTCGTTTTCTTGCATCCAGAGGTTTGCCCTTTCGTGGAGATAATCAAATTATAGGGTCTGCAAAGAATGGTAATTACTTGGGCATTTTGGAACTTCTCAGTGAGTTTGACCCGTTCTTGAAGGAGCACATCGCAATTCACGGCAATCGGGGGCAAGGGAACCCTTCCTATTTGTCAGCGAATATTTGTGAGGAATTTATTGAACTAATTGGAAAAGAGGTGCTTCGTGTTATTCTTGATGAGATCAATGTATCGAGGTATTATTCAATTAGTGTTGACTCGACTCCTGACATCGCACACACCGACCAACTGACATTTACGATCAGGTACATTCAAGGATGTGAGTCAGTTGAGCGCTTTCTGAAATTCATCCCTATATTTTCTCATGGAGCGAAAAATTTGGCCGACACGGTTGTAGATTTTCTCAACGAGAACAAGATCCAACTCGCAAATTGCCGAGGCCAGTCACACGACAATGCCTCTAACATGTCTGGTCGTTACACAGGTTTGCAGGCACGTATTAACAAACTCAATGAATTCGCCATCTATGATCCTTGTGATGGGCATAGCCTAAATTTGGTTGGTGTGAAAGCGGCGGAGTCTTGCCTCCAGACTAACATTCTTCGATTTTGTTCAGCGAGTTTATTCCTTTTTCTCTGCTTCGACTCATCGATGGAGCATTTTGTCCACTTCATTAGGAAAAGATCTTTCGGTTAAACGCCTGTCAGACACAAGATGGTCGGCACATTACGATGCAGTGCGCGCTCTGTACTTAGGTTTTGAAAAAATCAAGCATGCGCTAGATGCTTTGTCTGTTGACGCCGAACAGCACCAAAGTGCAAGGCTAGAGGCAGGGGGGTTAAGCAAAAGAATGGAGCACTTGGAAACAGTTTTTTTCACCATTTTTTGGCACGATATTCTGGAAAGAGTGAACAAAACGAGTAAGGTTCTGCAGTCAAGTGACGTGAACATATTTACTGCAATGAACCTTCTAGAATCTCTGAGGAAGTACCTGCAAGATGTCAGGAAGGACTTCGATGGTTACGAAATGAAGGCCAGGAGCAAATGGCCAGACTCGAGTTGTAGCTCTTCTCATAAACGTACTCGAAAGAGGAGCGTCACCCTGACGATGTATGATGGACCAGAAGAGGAGGCCTATCTCAGTGAAACTGAAAAGTTCAAGGTGGAAGCATTTCTTCCTGTTATTGACTCTTTAACGTCTGAAATTGTCAAACGTTTAGAGGCTTATTCACGGATAGGAAACGTTTTCGTTCTTCTGTGAATTATCAACGATTGCTTCTGACGAATTAAGAAAGAAATGTAACCACTTGGCAAATGTGTACCACGATGAAACGAAATATTATTTCGAAATAACGAAATTCGGTTATAGCGAAAAAAATTCTCGGTACCTTCGATTTCGTTATAACCGGTTTCCACTGTACATTTTTCCAAGAATAAATATTTTTTTCGCTTTTCTGACCAGCCGTTCTGTAGATATTTATTTCCAAAGTTTTAGCATTTTCAGATTTCTTGTTTACTAAATAACTTCGTTATTATTTCGCACGTGAGAAAAGACACTTATATCTGGAAAGTAGATGTTTCGCTCTTTGTTATAAGTTAATTTTTTTTGCTGTACATTGCCCTTTAAAGAGCAATGTGTTATGGGTAAAGCGCAACAAAAGTCGACGTGTAGGGAAAATGAATGTATTACCGTGATGAGTTTAACACTCAACGGAAATCCAGGAAACATATAATGAGGCGACAACACTTCTCTCTCGCTTTCTCGACTTCTCTCAATCCACACTTTGCATTCTTCCCCCTCTGTTGCGATCGACTTCTCTGGCTTTTCCTCTAAAACTCCCCACAACAATACGTGTACAAAAAACGGTTTCTGAACGAGGGAGGGGAAAACTCTATCGATAGTACTAAACTTGTGTACGTACCCCAGGTACATAACAAATGGACACCAAAAAACAACTTTGCCTTGGATGCATTCAAAGCTCAGCCCATTTACCTTGCCTGGTTCCGATTTAGTACCTCGTTGTAGTCAGTCTGCTTATATGAAGATTTTCGGAAGTCATGGTATGAATAGCTCATGCGTTTTACTCATACAACAAAATGACCTTTCAGGCTACTGAGGGAAAATTTACAGATTGTATGTGACACAAATTTCGCACTGTGTTCACCTTACCAGAAAACTACTTCTGACATACATTCACGTTTTTACTTTACAGAAACTGTGCTAGTGAAATTGAAGTACAATCTTACTATAAATTTTGGAACGAAACTTCATTTTCCGATCCATTATTCCCTTTGAGTGCTGTAAGTAATTTTACTGCAATCGCTAAGAGGACTTTCCCTTCGTAATATACTCGTCCATGTGCAATTTCAGCCAGTATTACGTATGGTGTAAAGACTATACGATTGAAAATATTCTTCAAATGATAATAATCTAAATATTAACAGTTGGGAAGCAAATTTTTTAGTACCTGCTCAAAGAATGACAAAATATAGAGCTACGGAGAAGCTAACACGTCATAGGAGAATCACATTTTTAATGACTCACGATTCTCGAAGAACTTGTTTGAATTTTATTACGAAATGTCTCCATTAATGTTTTAGATGAAAATATGTACTGCACATTGTCGAGTCTTTTAAGGGAAATTTACGGTTATACTTGTTAGAAGCCATTGAAATTTTAACTTCTGGTAGGAAAGCAATTTTCAAAATTCGATCCGAAGTTTCGCTAGTCACTATCATATTATTTCACTTCAAACAGAATTAAAATTACTTGTTGATTTACCATCTGGGAAAATTTGGGGAACTATTACAAATACAAAACAGACGGCGTGAACTGCACTTTAGCCAAAAATTCGCTGAAAGTTGTTTTCATGCGTTTTTGAGGCGAACTTCTTTACTATGGGCCCGCTTCTTACAGTTATACGCAAGTGCGATAAAGTTGTCACATGCTGTCGCAAATCCTGCTGTTATTCCCCCCCCCCCCAATATACGCGCGAACCACAGGGTAGCACATTGTAGTCGTCGTTAGAAAAACAAATACTTTCCCTGCTATGTTCGCAGTCGGCGTTATCGTAACGTTTTGGCAGGGTCAGGAGAACTGTTTCTATAGCATATTTCTTCCTCGCCTTTCCCCTTCTCTGCGCCTCTCTTCCAAGCAGTTACTAAGACCTCACCAAGTTGTCCACGCCAAACGGCGGCAGCACTATTCAGATAGGGCTGGCAATCGGTTCGGCTTGAGTCGAACCGAGTCAACTCGGTTCTGCGCCTCTCTTCCAAGCAGTTACTAAGACCTCACCAAGTTGTCCACGCCAAACGGCGGCAGCACTATTCAGATAGGGCTGGCAATCGGTTCGGCTTGAGTCGAACCGAGTCAACATGTGTTCTCCATTGAAATTTGTAGTTCCTTGCAGCAAATTTGTGCTAGTCGTAGCCCGATTATAGCACCTTGAAGCTCCAAGCGGGGTATCGATACAGGTTTTAATGGGGCTACACGGGTCTTCGACATAACGAAACGAACGCTAATTTCGCTGTCGTCATATTTGTGTCGTAAGTACACGACAGCTCCAAAACCGAGGGAGGAGGCGTCGCTGAAAACATGGAGTTGGGAATTTACCGGCGTCTTTGCGAGTCGAAAACTTCTCAGAATTTCGAATCTGCCTAGTGCGGGAAGTCGGCCGGCCCGTTTTCGCCATTGTTCTTGAATACCTTTTGGAAGCGGCTCATCCCAGTCGCAGCCCATGCGCCGTATTTGTTGTAAAATTACCTTTGCGGTTAGGATGAAAGGGTTAAGGAAACCGAGTGGATCGTAGATCGATGCTATGGCGCTTAAATTCGTTGATTCGTGAGGTTATCCGCTGGGATGCAGATCTGGAATGTAAAGGTGTCCCGCTCGCAATTCCAGATGAGCCCTAGGGTTCTTTCGCTAGAGAGACGTTCGAAGTCAAAATTCAGGAGAGGGTTGTTTCGTTCCGCACTAGGGATGGTGTTGATGACATGTCTCGAAGATAGTAACCGTTTGGTGAGTTTGAAACCGCCGCGCTGCAATAGGTCCATCATCCGGCGCGCAACGTCAACCGCTTCCTTCTTAGTGCTTACCGAGTCTAGGAAGTTATCAACGTAGAAGTTGTTTCGCACTTTGTGGGCTACGTCCTCGAACTCCATCTGATTGTCTTTGGCGGTCCTTTGCAGAGCGTGGAGGCAGGTTGTTGGTGATGAAACTGCTCCAAAAATGTGGTAACAGTCAAAAGTGTGGAACGTCTGTGGTGGCTTGGGGCTTCCGGGTTCTCTCCACAGAAAGCGGCGTGCCGGCTGATCTTCAGCTCTGACTCGTACTTGGTGGTACATCTTCTCAATGTCCGCGCTTAATGGGACGGGATTTTTTCTGAATCGAAGTAGAACACCTAACGAGTTAGTGAGGAGATCCGGTCCCTTGAGTAAGGAGTCGTTAAGACTCCTATCTTGGAAGCGCACGGACGCGTAAAAAACGACGCGTACCTTATCCGGTTTATAAGGGTGAATGACGCCGTGGTGGGGTAGGTACCAGATTTTTCCATTGTCGATATTTAATTCGGCGGGAGATAGCTTCCTGGCATGTCCCAGGCCGACATATTCCTCTAGAACTGCCGTGTAACTTCGAACAAGGTTTGGGTGGCCGAGGAGCTTTCGCTCTATCGTAAAAAATCTATGGAGAACTACATTTCTATTGTTAGGCAAGGAGGCGTGCTCGTCTTTCCATAAAAGGGCCACATCGTCTCGCCCGTTGATCAGTTTGGTTGTACTGTCCAAGATGCGTGACGCCCTCTCGTCTTCTGCACTTTTGGGAGTTTCGGTATTCCGGACGACCAGCGCGTCGGTTCTCCAGAAGCGCTCCGCCATGCTAGTTATACTGTCGTATCTGGGGTTGGATGGGGTGAGTTTTACCTCTGACCAGCAGTGAATTTACCGAGATTCTGCCCGCTAAGCACCAATCAAAGGGAGTGTGTATGCCTTAGGAGCCTTTGACACCTGGTGGGGGTTTCCGAAGTTAATATTCGTCATGTACGTTTGCCACCGGTATCCCTAATAGGACTGTTACCAGCGACGAGTCAGTGGTTTCGATAGGTAAGTCGGCTAAATAGGGCCAACATTCTTTATCACGACACCAGTCGACCTTTCGATTACTTTGGCATATTTTGTCGACGGTGTAGGCCTTTTTTTACTCCGAAAGTGGCGTCATGGCGTTCATCTTGGCTGGCAACTTCGAATTTTACAATTTGGCTCTTACAAGTGGGGTCATTCCCATGAAAAGAACACAACCGCACGTTGCGCGTGGGACCTTGAAGACCCAGCGTGGCGGCAATGTCTCGTCGAATCAGGGAAGTCTCGCCGCCGTTATCGAGAACCGCGAAGGTGTTGATTTGCTTTCCGTTTGCTCGGATTTGAATGGAGACTACTTTGAGTAGCGCCGTTTCGTCCTCAGATTCGTCAGATATAAGGCTGATATGTTCGCCAATTATTGCTTCGGTGGCTTCATTGCTCGTTGGTAGACCTTGCTCGTTTTTCTGTGGGCTGCATACTCGTTGGGTTCCGTGGACAAGAGCCTGATGCAAGCCCTTACAGCCATTTATCCCGCACGAGTTTTTGCGCCGACAATCCTTGGACATTTGACCTGGGTTTAGGCAACGGAAGCAGGCGTTGGAATGTTTAATTACCGTCCCTCGCTCTTTTGCTGGCATTGCCGCGAATTTCTCGCAGTTGAAGAGCCTGTGCGCTGGGCATACAGTACACGAAAGGTTAGATGACGCCTCGGGCGTAAAAATCGCGAGTATTGCGGATTTGCCTCTCGTGTGCGACGCGTGTCGTTGTCTGTACGGGGTGGCTTGCCTTTGCAGAACGCTGCCGTTGGTTGAATGAAGGCTTCGCCCATGACGATGTTTCGCAGCCATTTGTCGAAATCCATTCTGTTTAGCTTCGTGTTTTCATGACCCCATAAGCTCCGATAATATGGCGGCATTTTGTCTCGAACTTGTTGCAAGAGAGACGGGGCCACCAGGTCTTGCGTATAATTCGCATTTTGCATTGTTACGACAGCTTTAAGCGTAGTTTACACCGGGGATGGCAAGGAGTAATGGCAGGCACCAAGGCTTGATGGCAATGGCTGCCATCGACTCTGAACAATTTACACTGGAAGTGGCAGATACCACAATAGAGTAGTGGCTGGGCGTGGCTTAGTGAAAGTTGTTTGTTTGTGTTCCACTCAAACGTGAAAATGTTGTCTCGTGAAGATATTATTCGTTTAGCTACAATAGCTGGTATATTCCTACATATAAGTGAACTAGCTGTGTTTCATTATTTCTTTGAAGAAGAGCGGAAGAGGCAGGTTTGGGTGCGACACTATATTTCGGAAGAGTATGTTTGTTTTACTGCATTTTGCAAAATATGAAGGTATAGCTTTCTCTAGGAGTCGTTTGAGACATGGAGATTACGACAACTTAATGCTCGAGTTACGAATGAATGTTGCTGGTAACGGTCCATTCGTGGGTTTACTGAGAGTAACACCGAGGCAATTCGACGAATTGTTGTCTCTGGTTGAGCCGATTATAGCGAAAAAATACGAATTACAGAAAGTGTTTACCCGCAGGTCTTCGTCTTGGTGTAACTTCGAGGTATAATAATTGACTTTTTAACAGTGCTATAAATCACAATATTGTAACGGTGCAAACGCACCTTAGTGCAATTTTGCCAGTGTAAGCAATCCCGGCGGAAAGGTGCCTACGTGCATCCGGCCGGGAATGCAAACGTAGCATCCCTTGTAAGTAGTATAAAAGAGGAGTCCTGCATTAGCAAAGAGAGTCAGTACAGTGAGTACAACTGTACAGGGTACTGAGTACCCCCGCAAGGGGAGTTCGCCCTAGCCGGTGCAAGGAGCACTACCTTGGTTCCAATACAAACTTGTAAAACTTAAACAGTGTGCTGGTTTTAGTCGTAACAATTCGTGGAGATGCGGGGTATGCTCCAGTAAAGAGCTAGTTATCCCCGTCTACCTCGCAAAAGTTTTCAAAGTGTTTAAAGAACTTAGAAGTTGTACTGCAAGATCGTTCTTCGCACTAAGTCCGAAAAGGACTCTAACTTTTCTTGGCTCTAAATGTTGCGACTTCGCAACCTTTTGGTTACTTTTTGTTTGTTTGTTTGTTGTTTTGACGTTTTTGTTTAGTCCCCAACCTTTCCCCTGACATGTTACTCTCGAATGTTACCTCTTTTTCTATACTTTCGACTCTTTCAACTTGCCACGTATGTTGGCTAAAACAGGGGAAAGGTTGGGGTATAAATGGAGCTGCAGATTCGCTCCCGCGTGCTTTTTGCTCTTTCCCTTTCTCGGCCACCTTTCATTCCTTTGGTCTGCTCTCGTTCGAGTGTGTTTCGGCTCGTTTTGTTCGCCATTTCACCAGTGACTGATTGTAACCTTGGGGTAATTTCAATACACCAAAGACAACGGTTAAAGCCCGGTTGTTTCTACTATTCGGTAAGTGCGACTTTCAAATTTTCGTTGGCCATCAATATTGGCGCGCACATTTTCTGGTCCTCCGAGCCGGATACCCCCTTTAGTTCCGGCATTGCTGTTTGCCTCCCGTCAAGATGAAGGCCTCCGCCAAAGTTGCAATCCCCATTGCTATTCCCTTGCAAAGAGCCATAATCACTAAAGACAGCCTGCGTAACCAGTTAATCTTAATGGCAGCCGAGATCAACCAGTATATGCAAGCATCTCAGATCGATCGCCTTGAAGGTTCAGTACCCGTTTTTTCTAAGCTCCTTACCCAATACGACAAGGCTCATGTTGCGGTCATCAAGCTCATGGACGCGGACGTCGATTTAACGGAATTTCGAGCCCAGTTAGACCAGTTTCACGCCAATTCTCGTATCTACAGTCAGCTACAGCACGAAGCGCAAAATTTCGTAAAAAAATCCGCGCCTCCTTCCCCAGTCTCTACCCATGATGCGGCTCAGTTGCCGTCCCCTGCTAACCTGGCTGTCAGTCAACACCTTCTACCCGTTCCTTCTGCCCTAGACCCCATCCCGTCTCCTAACAGTTCTAGTAACGTAAAATGGCCAAAGCTGCACATTCGCCCTTTTTGTGGGGATATTTATGCCTGGAAACGTTTCTGGGACAATTTCAATTCCTCCATACATCGGAAGAGCTATTTGTCTAACGTTGAAAAACTCAACTATCCAGTTTCCTTTTTACGTAATGGGGCTCTTCAAACCATTGGTTCGCTAGCGGTGACGGATGCAAACTATCCTCATGCCCTTAAGCTATTACAAGAGCGTTTCGGCCGTCAAGCCGTAGTAGTGTCCGGTCATATGAAACAACTTATTGAGTTACCTTCTCTTAGAAATTCAAGCGATTCTGTAGCACTTCGTAAATTTTACGATCTGTGCCTTGGACATGTGCACTCTTTACAAGCGTTAGACGTACCTAAAGCAGAATATAATGGGGTGATTGCTGCCAATATGATAGCAAAATTGCCCAAAGATATCGCATTGGAATTTACGAATAAACACCCAGAACCTTTGGCCCTTGATACCTTACTAACCTTCCTGGTGGCTGCGATTGACAGCCGGGAGCGACTCGCTCTGCTTTGTCAAGAAGCCAAAACTTCTCTCAAGCCTGCTACTCCCTCAAAAGTCCCTACCGTAACCGCTCTCGCAACTCTAGTCTAGACGCGACCGGAGCGTTCATGCCCCTTTTGCAATTCAGCCGGACACGTGGCAACCTCTTGCCCGCTGTCGAAATATGGACGTCGGGAGAAGCTGCAGCTTCAACGTAAATGTTTTAACTGCCTCAAGGCAGGACATTTTGTTCAATCCTGTCCTACCGCGCATCATCGTTGCCACACTTGTAAGGGACGTCACCATACGTCCGTATGCTCCCGTCCGGCGCCCGGTCGTCGTTCGGACACCAGCACCTCAAGCCCCCAAGCATCGGTCGAGTCTCCTGTCAGCACTCAAGATACCGTGGCGCCACCTGCCCATGACTCGGTCGTAAATAATATCGCCAATACGGGTGACGTCGCTTTGCAAACAGCAACCGTTTTCATAAGCGGGCCTGACAGCGAAGAACTTATTCGTTGCATCTTTGACGGGGCGAGCCATCGGTCTTACATTTCCAAGAATTTGTCTCGTCGGTTAGGACTCAACACCTTGAAACGTGAACGCTTAGTTGTAAGCAATTTTGGCTCCGAGCGTCCCACCGAACAAAGCGGTTTTTGCGTCTTCTTTAAGCTTGCAAGCCGGCATTCGCGTGAAAATTCTCTCACTCTTCAAGCAATCGAAACGCCCATTATTTGCGCCTTGTCTCCGGTCCTCCCATTTGGTCCCTGGGTACAAAATATTCCACAGCATTGTACCTCCTTGGCGGATGTCTGGGGGAAACCTGTAATCCCTACTCTCGATCTTTTAATTGGCTTTGGGAATTAGTCACCGGCGAATCCCGTCGGCTACCTGGCGGCCTCGTCGCAGTTAATGGCTGCCTAGGATGGCTCCTCTCAGGGCCTATCCCCTGTTCTCCCTCTACCAATCCCGCTTCAGCTATTTCGCTACTTGTCAACTCTGCTCCCACTCCTCAAGAAAATTTTGATACATCCTGCGATTTGCCCAGATTTTGGGAACTTGAATCTCTTGGGATATCCCCCGTTGAAGCATCTGTAACGGAAGGTTCCTCACGCCAGCAGATTGAAGCTTCCATCAAGTTCGACGGAACTCGCTACAGTCTAGCTTTACCGTGGAAGGAAGAACGCTACCCTTTGCCTGAAAACCTTGATCTCGCTACACGTCGGTTGCGCTCAACCCTGTCCCGTTTGCGTCGTGATCCCGACCTATTACGTCAGTACGACGCCCTTATTCAAGGTTACGTATGTAAGGGATACATTGAACATGTTCCCCTTCGGTCTCCTACGCCCTCCAGCCTTCCCGTACATTACCTGGCTCATCACCCGGTTATTCGTCCCGATAAAGCCACGACGAAGGTCAGAATTGTGTTCGATGGCTCCGCCCATATTCCCGGTTTTCCCTCTATTAATGATTGCCTATACTCGGGACCTAATCTAATCCCCGAGATTGTCCAAGTGCTCCTCCGTTTCCGCACCTTTCTATACCCCGTTGTCGGAGACGTTCAGGAGGCTTTCCCTCAAGTCGGACTTTAACCTCTGATCGAGATGCCCTTCGTTTTCTGTGGCTCACCGAACCCCAATCCCCTAAAGGTCAAATCATTCGCCTGCGTTGGAAACGGGTGCCGTTCGGGTTGACATGTAGCCCAGCATTATTGGCCGTCACCCTGCACCATCATTTTGCCCAGTTCGAAACCCTTTTTCCTACTACTGTGGGCCTGTTGCAAACCAACCTGTATGTCGACGATGTGTTTATAGGGGGGATACTATCGACGACGCCTACCTTCGCGCTACGTAAGCAAGGACCATATTTTCAAAAGCTGGCATGAATCTTCGAAAATTAACAAGCTCTGATGCCCAATTACAACGCCATCTGGCGACTCTGGATGATTCCCCTGCTCCAAGAACGGATTTTGACTTGACCGGGAATAGTGGTGAAAGGGTCCTAGGGCCCAGATGGGACCTCAAGACCGATTCATTCTATTTTGACCCCTCAGCCTTGTTGGCTCAATTAGACCAATTCGCGTTCCCCTATTCTAAGCGCCTCGCTCTAAAACTCATCGCTAAACTCTACGACCCCCTTGGGCTAATAAGCCCCGTTGTCTTTTCTGCTAAAGTCTTTATGCAAGCCCTTTGGCTACAAGGCCTGCAATGGGATGACCCTCTACCCATTCCTTTTGCCGAACAATTCCAATCTTGGTTTACGCAACTAACCAATCTCAAAAATCAGGGCATCCCTCGGCTAATCAGCCATCAAGACGGTAATCTCCAAATTTACCTCTTCAGTGACGCGAGCAATAAAGGATATGCTGCGGTGGCGTACCTACGCCGAGAAATGTCAGATGGGATCAAAACCTGGTTTCTTACAAGCAAAACGCGGGTTTCCCCTCTTAAAAGAATTTCGATTCCCAGACTTGAACTACTGGGAGCCCTGTTGTCCGCAAGGCTCTGCAGTTACCTTAAGCAGATCTTCACTCAATCTCTAAGCTCCACCCCCTCGTTCGTTTTCTGGGTTGATTCCTAAATCAAGCTAGAATGGATTAAAGCCCCATCTCATCGTTGGAAGAGCTTCGTTGCCAACCGCGTAGAAGAAATTCTACAGAAATCTCTTCCCGGCGTTTGGAGGCATTGCCCCGGCGAGCAGAATCAAGCCGATGTAGCCTCCAGAGGAGAATCAGCTTCCTCGCTCATGAAAAACGGTCTTTGGTGGAATGGCGCCGCATGGTTATTGGAGCCTGCGTCAGCCTGGCGATCGTCTATTCAACCTAAACCTGATCTTTCAGCTATTTTGGACGACGAGAGCAAGAAGACGATCATCACGCTGGCCGCGATTCCTGCGTCGCCCCCGACGTCGGTTATCCCTTTTGAAAGCTATAGCAGTTTGACTCGGCTACTTCGCGTTGTAGCCTGGGTTCGCCGTTTTTCCCACAACCTTCGCCATTCTCCCGACCTCCGTTTATCCGGCCCTCTTACAGCTTATGAATTGAACCATGCCGAGTTGGTTTGCGCCCAGCACGCACAAGCCGACGCCTATGTAAAGGAGATCAGCCTCCTGAAGAACGGTTCCAAGTTACCGGCTTCTTCTCCGTTATTCCCTTTCCAGCCAGTAGTTTGTTCCACGACCTGCCTTCTTCTTGTTGCTAGCCGCCTAAGGCTCCTCGAAACCCCCGGTTTTAACCCAGCGCCCCCTATATTGCCCTATGGTCATCCGTTTTCAAAGCTTATTGTCACCTCCCATCATCTGCGTAATTACCACGCTGGCCCTCGTGACACGCTTGTGTCCGTTCGGGCGCAATATTGGGTTATTCGGGGTAAACAACTGGTCAAAACTACCCTGCATTCTTGTACCAAGTGTAATCGGTACAATGTCCTACCCTATGCTGAACCCCAGGCACCCTTGCCTCTTGACCGCGTTAAGCCGACTACGCCGTTTAAAACTTGCGGCGTGGATTTCGCGGGTCCCGTTTTTGTTCTGCAAGACTCCGAAAATCTTATATTTGCTTATTCGTTTGCGCCGTGACGCGCGCCCTCCACCTGGAGTTGGTCAGCGATTTGAGCGCCCCGGTCTTCATCATGGCCCTTCGTCGCTTTATCTCCCGCCGCGGCGTCCAGGCCACCATCTATTCGGACAACGCTTTGACGTTCAAGCGCGCGAACCGTGACTTGCAAGGAATTTTTGACTCAACTCAGACTGTCGAGACGCGCGACTTTTTAGCCAGTTTCCGCATAACATGGAAATTTATCATAGAGCGAGCGCCGTGGTGGGGCGGTTTTTATGAACGCCTTGTTCGAAGCGTTAAACTCTCCCTGAAGAAAGTTTTGGGTTTTAACTCGTTAAAGCACGAAGTGTTACAGACTGTACTAACCGAAATTGAAGCCTCAATTAACTCACGGCCCTTAACCCCATTGTATGACGACCCCAGAGAATTAGAGCCACTAACCCCAAGTCATTTTTGGTTGGTAAACGTGTTAATTGTCTCCCTGCCTTAACCAACCCATCCGCCTTGTCCCACTCAACGGCCGCTGACATTACGCGTCGAGCGCGTTACCGCGAGAAACTAGTGGATCATTTTTGGCGCCGTTGGGTCGCAGAATATCTTCCCGGACTGTGGGCCAGCTCCGGCAACCGAATGCCCGTGAAGTCTGTGCGCATGGGAGACGTTGTCGTCATTCGCGAAGACCACCAGCAACGACAACATTGGAAGCTGGGCCGAGTTGTGCATCTGTTCCCAGGACGCGATGGACGAGTCCGTTCAGTCACCGTGGTCACCAAGAGTGGTGAATTATGTCGACCCATCAACCGCTTGTACCCCTTAGAAGCCCGCTAAACTTTCGGAATCAGCGCAGTGATTCCAAAGGGGGAGGATGCTGCGACTTCGCAACCTTTTGGTTACTTTTTGTTTGTTTGTTTGTTGTTTTGACGTTTTTGTTGAGTCCCCAACCTTTCCCCTGACATGTTACTCTCGAATGTTACCTCTTTTTCTATACTTTCGGCTCTTTCAACTTGCCACGTATGTTGGCTAAAACAGGGGAAAGGTTGGGGTATAAACGGAGCTGCAGTTTCGCTCCCGCGTGCTTTTTCCCTTTCTCGGCCACCTTTAATTCCTTTGGTCTGCTCTCGTTCGAGTGTGTTTCGGCTCGTTTTGTTCGACATTTCACCAGTGACTGATTGTAACCTTGGGGTAATTTCAATACACCAAAGACAACGGTTAAAGCCCGGTTGTTTCTACGATTCGGTAAGTGCGCCTTTCAAATTTTCGTTGGCCATCAATATTGGCGCGCACACTAAATGTCAAAAGATTCTAAGTCCAAAAGGGACTTAAACTTTTCCTGGGCCTTGGACATTTAAGTACAGAAAGCGACCTAAAAAAATTAATGTCCGAACAAAGGGGAAGGGCGAACTCTATCCCGACTACCGAAGTACCTTGTCCCCTCCACCAAAGCGCCCGACTTCGTGGAGAGACCGCTCCACCACTCGAGCTACCGCCAGGGAGAAAGTCATCCCTGACAAAATCCATCGAAGACCTGCGAAGGGCTCCAACCTTCTCGGACCTCAGCGTACGTAGACCCGAAGAAGCAATTTCGTTGGGGCTGCCCAGAACCCCAACACCCGGCACCGTTAAGTTCAGCCTGTTTGACAGCGAACAAGACCAGTTAATCCAGTGCCCAGCCCTCGACGAAGCAGTATTCGTATCCCCTACTAAGCTGCCAGCGACGAGCGGAGTTACGGTAAACCAACTCCCTAATCCCATCCCAGAGAACACAGTTTCCGAGATGGTCCAAGCGAACCAGCCCGCAGCCTCTTCCGCCACGATGTCCCGACCCAGGAGCTTGCACAACCAGAGCAAGGTTGAGGAAGCCCATGGAAGCGCCGAAGTATGACGGGTCAGGTTCCGAAGACCCCGTACTGTTTCTTGACCGGTACGAGGAAGTCTCCGACTTTAACGAGTGGGACGAGGAAGACAAGGCCAGGTTTTTTGGTGCCAGCCACGGAGGAACTGCCCTGACGTGGTATCGTAACCAATACTGGCAAGATCAGCGTCATCTACCTGCCTGGGACCAACTTAAAACGGAATTTAAGAAAACATCCGTATCTCCGGCGCGAAACTACCGCCAGCTTGCGAGGTTACAAATGCGTATCCAAGGACCAGACGAAACGGTCAACGAGTACTACATCGACGTGTTGGGTCTTTGTGCCGACGTGGACCCCCGGATGACCGATGCCCAAAAATTGGACTACCTGTTCCGCGGGCTACGTCCAAGCCTTGTTGAAGCCCTCGCTCAGCAGCGGATTAACACCTGCGACCAGTTCCGGGAAGCTGCCAAGAACTTGGAGTTTGGACAAGAAAGGGCTAGAGCCTCCCAAGCCTGGTGGTCTTCCGTCGTGAGGAATGGGGACAAACGGGTAACTGTGGCAGGAGTAAATACCCCATTATGTGGGCCGTGACCCATCGCCGGTGTCAACCCGCCCGAGAAGTCAAGTGAAAGCGAGGTGAAGAAGTTATTTGGCGAGCTAAGCAGCGTACTGTCCGAAGGATTCCAACAATTGCACCAGGAATTCCGAGGAACCCAAGGTAAGGTTGGCCGTCCTTTTCCCGTAAACTCCCGAACGCATGAAGGGGCTCCAATTTGTTTTAAATGTCAGAAACCTGGGCATATAGCCCGAAATTGTCGAAACCCCTCCAGAGACCTAAATAATTCACCCAATGCTAGGGATAACTTTAGACCAAACGTGCGCTTTGACCGCAATGCTACTAGGGGAAATAGGGATAATCGTCCCCATTTTCGACATCCCAGTCCAAACCCGCCGGATCGGGGTTACAGGCAACCTGTAGGAGCTATCCAGTATAGCGCTTGTCCGCCCGAGTCGGAAAACTAAGACAGGTGACTCGTGGGGATAGGGCTACCTGTATAGTCGCAGTCACCGCTCTCTGTTTCAACTGTCCAAGCCTTGTTAGAGAATTAGTTACGTGTAATGGCAGGGAAACATGGGGAATAATTGATATTGGAGCTGCCGTTAGTGTAATTTCGGAAGATTGGGTGTTTCGAAACAATACAGCGATAGAGGAATGGAAAGGACCACAGGTTATGGTAGCAGACGGCAAGTTAGCTGAGGTTAAAGGAGGAACATTGGTTACTGTTCAGATAGGGGGAAAAGAAACCCGAACAAGGGCAGTTATTTTTAACAACGGGCTCACAGATTTGATCATAGGGAATGATTTGCTTCAGCAGTTAGGGGATGTAACTATTCGGTACGGTGAAGGTAACTTCAGGCTGCTTGTGCCCGAAAATAACGAGAAAATAGAAGTAAAAGGTGAAACGCCAGATAGGAATGAGTGTCTTGCAAGTATAGCGGTCCCGTTACAGGAAGAAGCGCATGAAGCGCGTGAGGCGGAGTCAGTTGTCAATGAAGACGCTCCGATTGCAATTCTCGCTCCAGACTATGAGCCAGATGTAGAGGATACCAGAGTTATAGTAGTAGCCAAGGACGCGAAGACGATACCCGAAATGGCGGCTATTCCCATATGGGTAGCCTTGGAAGAAAAAAATGAGAAGTTCAAAGAGGTACCCACTATCCCAGAGACTAGGGACGAGAAAAGATTTTATTTGGGGTAATCATGGACAACCTTGTCCAAAGATAGTCAAAGATGTGGCAGAAAAGAAGCCCCCTGATAAAAAGAAACTCAGTGACATGTCGACTAACTACGTCGTGACGGCCAGCCTCCCCACCGACTTACGCCCAACAATGGAAGACATTATAAGTGAAATAATTTGTGTCCCCTCCTGTGCTTAATGCCCCTCACCTTGTTTCTTATTATTATTTGTTTGCTTTGATTGTTGTCAAGCGAGACGCTTGAAGGGGGGAAGGGTAGTAATGTAGCGGTGCAAACGCACCTTAGTGCAATTTTGGCAGTGTAAGCAACCCCGGCGGAAAGGTGCCTACGTGCATCCGGCCGGGAATGCAAACGTAGCATCCCTTGAAAGTAGTATAAAAGAGGAGTCCTGCATTAGCAAAGAGAGTCAGTACAGTGAGTACAACTGTACAGGGTACTGAGTACCCCTGCAAGGGCAGTTCGCCCTAGCCGGTGCAAGGAGCCCTACCTTGGTTCCAATACAAACTTGTAAAACTTAAACAGTGTGCTGATTTTAGTCGTAACAATATGTGTAGGTATTTAAGTACAGGGGATATGCAGAAGTCAATTGCGGCGAGCTTTCGTATCAGTCCACCGTCGACTTCTGAGATATTGCGAGAAACCTCAGAGACTCTTTGGAAAGTTTTACAGCCGAAAGTTTTATCGACTCCGTCAAGGGGTCGTGGAAGACTATAATGCAGGATTTCTGGAATATCTGGACCTTTCCGAATTGCTTGGGAGCCATTGACGGCAAACATGTAAAAATTCAATGCCCCAGGAATAGCGGATCTGCATATTACAATTACAAAGGCGACTTCAGCGTCGTTTAGCTTGCAGTAGGTGATGCGCGTTACAGGTTCACATATGTGGACATAGGAAGCTATGGAAGTGTGAGAAAGTAGAATAAAATATCTTAGCCGTCAGCCTAACGCGCATATAGAAAATAGCCGATCAAAGGAAATATTAAGCTTTCATTCCGGTCAAGCCAGCCAGCTCAGCATAGTTCACCGTTCCCGCAGACAGAAATCCTACACCTCTGCTCCTGTTGCATCCGTCCAACCGTCTCAGAACTGTTAAGCCTGCTCCCAAGATACAGACAATCAGGGCAGTCTAACTTGTGCAGTCAACCGAGTGTAACCATTTTGTGACCAACCCTTTGTGCCCTGTTTAATTGATTTGAATCCCAAATACAATATCTCCGACGCAACCCCGTGTAGGAGTTACGCCAACGTGTTTTTGAGCAAATAAAGTTTATTTCGCCGTTCACAAGCAGCCGACCATCAACTGTCCTTTACTATGGCAGAACCAGGTAACCAGGTACGTTTTTCCGAGTATTTCCTCGCGTCCTCATGTCTCTGTTCCCCTTAGTGCTAGTACTGGGCTGTTTCCCACTGCAGTTACCGCTCTTATACAAACTTCTTCTGTAACGACTGTTACCACTACCATGAGTACTACGGGACCGTCGACCCCTGCTATAACTTTCCTAGGCAACCCGTTCTCCGTCGACGACTCGACATTATTAGGCCGAACCCGCCCGAACACCCCTGTCTCCGCCAGAGGTGAATCTGTGTTAGCCATTCTCGAGCAAATTCCTGTATATTCCGGAGAAAGCAACATTAAAGACTAGTTGACAAATCTTGGTCTTCAGCTGTCTAGCTACCCCAATGACTCAGATAGAATTTTAAGAGCTATTCATAACCGTTTAGACAAAAGTTCTCTGGCTTTCTACCGCATGCTGGACGGCAACACTAAGACGAACTGGAGACCTTTAGGGATGCGCTAGTGAAAAGGTTTGCCCTCGTCGAAGAAGACGAAACTGAACCCCCCGTACAGGCCACCGACGAACCGGTCGGACAATTCGCTCAGAAAATCCCAGAACACTCTATGGTAGTCCACGAGGAGTTTTTTCAACAAATACGGAATGGCGATTATTGCGCCAACCGGGCACTGGATGCCATTATAAAAAATATCTTCCTCCGTGGTTTAAAACCCACACTCCGCAGGATTGTAAAGAGGAATTCGAACAAGCAAAATCAATCTTTTGACGAAATTGTCAAAATTGCTAGAGATGAGGAGCGCTAATTTAGCTAAAATCTTATCAGACGATTATGTAGAAACGGCCCAGAAGTACTTGCAGGAGATCAGGGATGTTATGAACGAACAAAAGGCTTGGTTAGCCCAGCAACGGATTCTAGCGGCTGGAATGCAGCCAGTGATTTTTAACCCGACGATTAATGAACAAAACCACCAAATAGGGTCAAGTTATCCGAACACACCGACCAATCAGAACACCATGCCTGTAGAGTACTCTTGCTCGGATATTCGTTGCGAAGAGGCCAACGTTGCCGCTGCCGCCCAAAATGTCGAACCCAACCCTTTCGCCCCACCTTCCCTTGAGCGCGGAAGAAACAATCCCGAACCTCATAAACGGCCGTCGTCTAGAACGCGGACGTCTTTCAGGAGGCATAAGCCGTGGGTGCGCAGCTTTCAACACCCCTAACCGTAGAGACTATTTTCCCGCACTCAACCATCCCGAGACTACGTACGCTGCCCAAGAACCCAATCCGTACCACCCCCACACCTTTCAGCAAACAAACCCGTTCCTCCCGTAGGCTACAAGCCCGTTTCTTCCACAAATTCCTTTTAACCCGCCCCGTTCCCGGCCGGCAACGTCCCTACGGCCCGTTCAACCTTTGCAAACCCGTCATCCATTTAATAATGCTCCCGCTCCAATGCCATCGCGCCAATCGCCGCAGCAATTTCAACGCTTACCCCGACCAAGTGCCCCTGAAAATAGAACCACGGACGACCGCCCCATTTGCCTTTTCTGTCGAGAAGAAGGCCACATGGTCAGATACTGCCATAATCTTCAACAAACTTTGGCCCGCCAATTGGGATTCCAACCAAAGTTTCCCCTGCCCAACAAGCAGGAGCAGGCGTCAATTAGTCGAGCCCTCTTCGGTACAGAACCAAAAAATTTAGACGGCCAGTCGATGAGGGTCGACTTGACTACCGTCCGCCCAAATACAATTTCTACCCGACCACCGCACACCCCCACCGAACTCCTTTTCTTCCCCACCAAAATCATCTTCTTCCTTCGCCGACCCAACAGGCGAAAAAAGCCCTCTACATACCGTAACAAGTATCGTACAAAGCCACCCGCCAGGAAACCCGAACTCAATCGCCAAGCGAAACAAACCGCAGAAAGCCCCGTCCCCATATTCTTTGGGCTCGTCGTATGTGGGATCGTCACAAACCTGTCGAAACCCCGACACTGCAGGTGAAGACTGGGAACCTTCTTTGCACTGCCCTTTTGGATACTGGAGCTGGACTTTCTTTGCTCCACGAACGAATTTATACCGCCCTTACAGACCAGAACTTCGATTTCAAACCAGACCCCATGAAAGTTCGGTTATACTCAATCTCAAACGCCGAACTTCAAAGCACAGGTGTCTTCTCCGCTGAAATCTATCTTTATGGCCGACCAATTATCCACAAATTCGTCCTGTCTCCAAGCATTAATTACGACATAGTCCTTGGCATCGATTTCTTTGTTCAACAAATCCTCGTGATTGATGGTAACCAACAAACCATCTTCATTCCCGACCCACCCGAAGTAAAACAGCAGACCCCGTCGACCACTTCGCCCAAGACCCCAGCAGACTCAAAAGAACTGAACACCAATAAAAGGTTAGAAGAAGCCACTAGACAAAGTCAGAAATCTACATCGGCCACCGTACAGGTAACATATAAGGATAACTTTGACGAACTCACTGGAATTCCAACAAGACCCCCTCTAAATCCCATTCCGAGTTTTCCTTCATTGCAACGTTACTATCCCACCAAACATCGGACGAACCGTTTGCCGACGGATAGAAACCCCAAAAACTGTCGCCGACCCAACAATGTGGTTGCCACGTTTTGGACATACGGGAATCTTGGAACCCGCTGATCTCTTTCGCCCATATGCCTTCATCGAACCGGTAATGGTCAAAACCGATGGAACACCAAAAATCCCAATACTTATAACTAACATGTCTAACGAACCCGTCCAACTGAAAAATTTGACTTCATGGGACTCTTAGACTTGAACGTCAGCCCAGCAGCAAGCGGCTTTCATGTCAACGAAGTTCGAGTAACAAGCCGACCTATTCACCTATCTACCCAAACCCAACCGGAATTCGACCGAACAAAATTCAGTATTGGAGACCAGATCACCGACGAACACAGAGAACGAGTTCTTTCTCTTATCAAGAACAACTATGACATCGTTGCTCACGATGACATGGACCTTGGAAGAACTGCCGAAGTGACCCACAAGATCGACGTCCAGGGTAATCTGCCCGTACACCAAAAACCGTACCGTGTTCCTGCTGCCCTCCAAGGCGTGCTCGAATCGAAGATCAAAAGTATGCTGAACCACGGAATTATACGCGAATCAAACTCGCCCTCTGGTGCCCCCGTACTTTTGGTCGACAAAAAGGACGGCAGAAAAGGCTTGTCATCGACTACCGCCGGCTTAACGCAACTACAAAAAAAGACCAATATCCGATGCCAATATTCAAGAGTCTCTTGAGCAATTGTCAAAATCGAAGTTTTATACCGTTTTTGATTTGGTAAACGGGTATTGGCAAATCGAAACGGACCCCGCCGAATGTGAGAAGACAGCCTTCTCTTCCCCGTATGGCAACTACGAGTTCAATTGTATGCCTTTTGGACTTTGCAATGCCCCGGCCAACTTCCAGCGCCTAATGAATACAATCCTCCGAGGACTAATAAATAAAATCTGCTTAGCATACATCGATGATATTATCACCCATAGCCAAACCTTCGAAGACAACCTCCACCTATTCAGCTGATTTTCTCCCGTTTACGCGAAGCCGGCCTCAAGCTGAAACCATCGAAATGCGAATTCCTCAAGCAACGGTTAAAGTACCTCGGACAAATTGTGCCCGCAGAAGGAATTGAGACCGACCCCGATAAAGTAAGTGCCATTTCCATGTATCCTCCGGCCTTAACGAAAAATGAGGTCCAATCCTTCCTCGGTTTAAGTGGATATTACAGACGATTCATAAAAAACTTCTCAAAAATTGCCGCCCCCCTTCATCGACTAACCGCTGACAACATCCAGTTTACCTGGAACGAAGAAACCGAAGAGGCCTACTTACAACTCAAACCAAGGTTGATGAGTTGGCCCATTTTATCGTACCCCGACTCTGAGCTGCCGTTCACCTTGTACACCGACGCTTCGGATTTCGCCCTTGGTGCCGTACTGTCACAAATCCAAGATGGTAAAGAAGTAGCACTTGGATACGCAAGTCGACTTCTCAACCGAGCAGAAAGGAATTACGCGACCACCGAAAAGGAAGCCCTGGCGATTGTATGGGCATTAAAACACTACCGTACATACCTTTACGGAAGACATTTCACTGTGGTAACTGACCACAATGCCCTAAAATGGCTCATGTCCGTCAAGGATTCCTCCCCATGTCTGACGAGATGGTCGCTTACCCTTGCGGAGTACGACTACACTATTCAGTACCGACCTGAACGTTTTTAACAAAAATGCCGATGCGCTGTCACGGATAGTTTTGAAAGGAACTAACCCTGGCGAGTGTAATGCGGTCACTCCGAAGAATTCCGAACAACAAGGAAACACAGAGGTGGCTCTCCTCCGGCTACCTGAAGACCAAATTCGTAAACTTCAATATGCCGACCCCTATTGCCGAACACTGTACGACTACATCGCTTTTGGTAAAGTACCAGAACAAGACCCACACCCACCTTGGCTTTTGAAGTGGAGAACGTCTCAATTGACGACCAAACAGGACTACTTTACCACTACGCAATGCCCAGACCAAACGCACCAAGATCCGAAATTATCCGTCAGTTAGTTATTCCTTCTCAATTCATCCCCGAAGTATTAAAGTCCAATCACGATCATGAACTAGCCGGACACCTTGGCGTCTCTAAGACGTTCCAACGAATTCGAAGCCGCTTTTATTGGAAAAGGATGTATCACGATGTAGAAAAATTGTGCAAGAGCTGCCTTGTATGCGCAAAAAGAAAGCCGCCCACACCCCAAACTAACGTCCCACTAGGAACATTATCCCCAGTTAACGGTCCTTTCCACCGTTTGGCAGTCGACGTCTTAGGCCCATTTCCCCCTACATTCGATGGAAATAGATACCTCCTTGTTTTCGTCGACCACTTTATGAAGTGGAGCGAGGCTTTCCCAATGAAAACGCAGGACTCAAAAACCGTAGCCAAGATCTTCGTAGAGAACATCATTTGTAGACACGGCATTCCGCTAGAATTGCTTTCCGACCGAGGAACTAACTTCCTCTCCAACCTAGTAAAGGAGGAAATTTGCTCATACTTTAAGATCACCAAGACGAACACCAGCTCGTACAACCCTAAATGCAACGGTATGGTTGAAAAACACCTCCGAGTTCTAATGGACGGACTAGCAGAATACTGCGAGAACAGCCAACAAATCTGGGATCAACAGATTAATTTTGTTCTTTTCGCTTAACGAACCGCTGTCAACGCTAGTCCCGACGAAACCCCATTTTTTGTCCATGGGGGAGACCCCGACATTGACGTCAACGTCTTATTGGTACCACCCCGACGGAATTACGCACTTAGCGAAGACTACAAGGCCGAGATGATTCAACGTCTACACAACGCGTTCTCCTACGTCCGAGACCGCCCTACTCTAGCCCCACGAAACGCAAAAAGAACACTACGACCGCCGAGTAAAAGTCAAACAGTTCTTTGTCGGAGACAAAGTCTTAAAGGCCAATATCGCCCTAAAGGTTGGAGAATCCCCAAAGCTAACATTAAATTCCTGGCTTGGACCTTACCGGATCATCAAGCAGACCTCTGACGAAACTTTCGTCATTCAAGACACCAGAACACTAGTCGAAGAGAAGGTGAATGTAAATCGCCTGAAGCATTACCAGGAAAGAGTTGTCTCCAACTATACACCGGTGACAACCCAAGATCTCGAGCTATTACCAGATCGCAAATGCCCTGATGACCATCCACTGAAAAAAGAAACAACCCCTGCCGACGCAAGCCCAGACGAAAAGACACTTGAAGGCTACTAGCCAAAATCGAACACTTATCCAAGTTGGTTTCTAAGCTGTCAAGCGAAACCAAGTGTCAAACAGAAACTGTCCCCGAACAACGCGAACCCTACGACCTTGTTCTCCCAGAAACCCCGGTCCAATAAATCCGAATTCCTCCTTTACCTCGCCGAAGCTCAGAGGCTTACACCCCCATCCCTGCACCCCGAAAACTCCTGACACTTGCACAAACTCCTGAACCCAACTCACTAAGTCCCTGGTTTACCAGCTCCCCAAACTCAAGCCCACAGACCCGCGATGGATCACAGTTTACGGATTATCAAGAAATGCCACGACATGAAGACTCCGATCCTATTTGGAACACTTATCGAGGAGCAGAGGCCACCTCGAGTAGTTCAAACACCACCCCTGACCACTCTAAAACAACTACATCAGAAGAATCTGAGCGTCAATCCAACACTCGGAGCTCCTACACCCTATCCCTTGAGGAGAGGTTCCCAACCTTTCAGATGACCATGCCCTCGTTTCGCCCCCGTGTATTTAGCACACCAGGTGAAACTTTAGACCGTTCCCTCTCGGAAGAATTGCAATCCGCAGACCAAACCAGCTTTAACCAGCGCCCTAGAGCGAACAGTGAACCTACTCCGAGTAGTACACCGAACCGACCACTCGTAAGAGACCAAATTAGACCAGCAAACGACGGACGACCCACCGTCTTTACGCGTTACGGAAGGGAAGTGAGGCCCCCTGTCAGATTCAACGAAGACGTCCAGTATTTTCACTAAGCTACCCACATAAACTAACCGATCACGCGGCAATTAACAGGTAACTCCGATCTTGTATAGGAGAATTCCTTGCCATACTCCATTTTACGCTCTCATCCATCACGGGACTGGACACCAAATTGTATCGCCTTTCCGTTGGTTCTGTATTTCAATTTAAAGAGACGCTAACGATAGCGAACTCCAAATGGACCATCGTCGCCGACGTCGGTTTAACGCCTTGTGACACCATCCTGAAGTACCCAGGCGATTATCAAAGGACATTCCAACCAGTCGAACTGGCCACAACCTCGAAGAACATTCAATCGAACGCCACTCCCCGACAACTGGACACTGTATCTACGACCCCCGCTGCAGCCCAATTGCAGAACTTCCTTACAATGGTAAACCTCTCAGTCACTCGAAAGAACCTACTATTCTCTAAGGCTTACGACGACATCCGCACCAAATTGACTAACATTCGAAGAACTATTTCTATCAATAGTCGTACAAAACGATTCGTCCTAATACCCTTCGGAAGTAAGGTGTTAAATTTGCTCTTTGGAACCGCCAGTGACAAAGATGTTGCCCACATCAACGACAGAGTCGACGGAATGTTCAACAAATTTAACAGTGTGGCCCACGTTCAGGAACTACTAAGTCTCCCTTATTGAAACCGCGAACGCCGAAATCCTTAAAGACCGATCAACGATAAAGAACTTTAACGAAGCCATAATTCTAATTAGCCGCCGTTTAGACGAAATAAACACTGAAGGAAGAACTCAAAAGGAAGTGACAGACAAGATAACTACACAGATTCTTGAACTTACCACGGCTACCGCAGAAATTCAAGCAAACCTACGTTTCGTGAGTAACTTATTGCAGTACTTAAATGACAACCTCACCTTAATCGCCTCTGGACGACTACCTAAACAATTACTTCCACCTTCGAAGCTGATACCCATCTTTCAAGAAATCGAAGCCCAATTACCAGAAGGATGGAAGATCATGACAAATTCAAAAACACAGAACTATTGGAAACTGTATTTCACCGCACAGCTAATATCAGCCTCTATCGCGAACGGTCTCCGATTATTTATCGAAATCATGGTAGCACCGCACAACCAAGACCTCGAACTCTACAATATCGTTCCGTTTCCAACCCCTATGGCAGACACGAACACGTACTCCCTAACACATATACCATGCCCGTATTTAGCGGTGTCGTCCGACCGAAAGAATTTCATCGAACTAAAAGCCGAAGACCTCCAAAACTGCATTAACATCGACAAACGCTGGTGTTCTGTCCAGAACCCTATAATACGCTACTCTAGCTCCAAATCTTGTACGATCGCACTATTGCTAGACGACATACCGAAGATAGATGCTGATGTGAAATTCAAATAGTTTTTCGGAGACAAACTTCCCTTCTACCCGTTGGAACCCATGAATGGTTGTTCTCCTCGCCCACTGTCCAAAAAAAACCTTGATCTGTGATATGTTTGCACTTTCATTGCACTTTCGTTTTTCCTTGCTAATCCCTTTGCCCTTGTCACTTTCATTAGCTAGACCCTTCACTTACCCTTTCACCTTTCCTTAGGATTTTCCCTTCTATAATCCTTTTAAGTTTGTACGTATAAAAGGTCATGATTGTAAATACAAGGTAGTCAAGTCTAGTCCCAGAATGGGTGTTCATAAGTTTCGTTGAACTACATTGTTGTCCCAACACAACATTGGCGGAGTCGGTAGGATCGAAACTACTCCTCACCGAATCACTGCGACGCCTACCTTACACCGCCGGTGCAAGGTCTAGCCAGGCACAATTGTCAACAAGTTGCAAGCGTTGACAACCCCAAACCATGACCCAAATTCCCATCCCTGCCGTAGCCCCGTACTGGGATCATCCTCCCAGCGAGCCAAGGAAGCTGTCCACATGGAAACAACAAGTCGAAGTCCTCATCGATTTGACCAATTTTCAACGTCCTGTTGATCGACAACTGACAGACGTCGACAAGAACAACATACTCTTCGCGCATTTGGGAGCCGAAGGTATTCGCCGCTTTGAACATAACCCCATCGTGGAAGTAAGGGCCCAGTCAGCTTACGACGAATTCTTCAAGGCTATCGTCGCCACGTTTGAACAACCTATCCAGCAAGCTGTGGCATTCTACAAACTTCGAACGTGCAAGCAAGCCAGCGACGAGACCGCCACCGAATTTCTGAGCCGACTTCGAACCCTTCAAGTGGACAGCGACTATAACAATTTCACCGCCGATATGGATCTGGCGTACTGTCTGGCGCAGAATTGTAACAGCGACGAAGTACAAAAACGATTGTTTTCCACAACCACAATATCGCTGGAAAACTATCTGAAAGTAATGCAAGCCGTCCATAACGCGATTAAAAGTACCAGGACGGTCCGTGGCGAAGTAGTACCAGTTCGAGTCATCGAACAACGCAGCAACCGGCGACAGCGTAGCCCCAGCCGACGTCAGCCTCGCCCCAGCCGTAACAGCAGCCGCCACCGCGACCCTTTCACCCACTCCAGCAAAGCTCGATGTCGAGAATGCGGTTCTTCTCAACACCCGTATCGCTCAGACAAGAATCCAGCTATAAATGCAAAATGTAACCACTGCCAGCGAGTTGGTCACTTCGCCAACCAGTGCGAAACGAAGCGACGCCAAAACTACCCGGCATGTCGCAGCCCTACACCTCCCAAAGGGAGCCGGTCAAACGCATCATCCTGAAGACAATTAATAAGTATATTTCACCCGAATATAGATGCACCATCCGGGTAACTGACACCGACGATGGAGGCAGATCCATCGAAGGGTGTATAGACACGGGAGCCCGAGTCTCGATTATTCCACGGTCCATTTTCAGCAGACATTTCCGATCTCCGCTGGAACAAACTGCAGTTCAGCTCACGAACTTCGACCATTCGCCAATTCAAGGACTCCGTGGATGTTTTAGAGCAAACATCGCGTGCGAGTAACGTCAGGCCCAAGTCACCATCTTCGTTTTGGACTCCGTTGAAGACGCAACGTGGGGTACAAACACGATAGAGGCGTTAGGTCTCATCATCAGTGGACGGGACAAACAAATCGGCAAAGTAGAGGAAAAGCCAGTCTCCATGAAGTCATCCCCTCAGTCTACATCAACCGTAACCCGCGCCAAGAGTCCAGCTCCGGACATCATGTCACCCGCCGAGTTCATGTTCAACCGTCGTCCACGGTTGGAATTCGAGCCTCTCAAAGATGTAGATGTCATCCAGACAGCAAACCCCACCATTCCCATCAAAGCTCGACGCCAGGTTACTTTCGGTCTGGGATTTATACACCGTAAGTCCGCGCCTTTGTTCAGGACTGGAGAGCAAGTTAGAGTCCGCCGACCATCGCCCATGGTTCGCAAAGGACAATCGCCATACAGCAACGTCCTCACCGTGACCAAGTTTCTTGGGGACTATGTCTTCGAACTATCCGATGGACAAGTATGGAACGCCCGTCGGATTCGCAGATACCATCCGCCAGAAGTCCTGAAAATTCCGGCATACGTTCAACCGGATCATCATCATCGTCGTTCCCGACGCCCCAATCACGGACGACCTCCACTTCTTTATCCCCGGTATTAAATTCAAGAAGGGGTTAATGATATGTTTGCACTTTCATTGTACTTTCGTTTTTACTTGCTAACCCCTTTGCCCTTGTCACTTTCATTAGCTAGACCCTTCACTTACCCTTTCACCTTTCCTTAGGATTTTCCCTTCTATAATCCTTTTAAGTTTGTACGTATAAAAGGTCATGATTGTAAATACAAGGTAGTCTAGTCTAGTCCCAGAATGGGTGTTCATAAGTTTCGTTGAACTACCTTGTTGTCGCAACACAACAATCTGCACACCACTTAATTCCTCTAGTCGAGCTACAGAAAAGAACATTGAATTTACCGTAATCGGTTCGTTCACCCTACCACCGAAATGCTCTCTCCTGGCCCCAACGTTCGCCATACCGGCCACCTACTCGAAGAACTTGCCTATTGTGCTAGATGCCCCTAACGTCACGTTCCAACCGCTCACCCACTTGTTTAAAAATAATCTAATACCCATTAGCACGAGTGACATGCCTAGTTATAAGAAACTGCTGAGCGAGATGGATCAGAAGGGCGACTGGAACGTTCAAGTGAGCAGAATGAAAGCTGCCCTAACTGAACAAATCAACCTGTTCGCCGAATACCCGGAAGGAAGCAGACCAACTGTGCCATCCGTCTTCATGAACATCGTTATAGCCGTACTACCTACAATAGCCGTCATTATAATATCCTTCCTCATTGGAGCCTACAAAACCTGGAAGTACTTAAAGGACCGAACTACAAACACCTGCAGTCAAAAGGAACTAGATGACCTAAAAGTCGAACTCGCCGCCGTAAAACAGTTTGATACCAATTTATTAGAGTCTATGAATTCCCACTTTAATGCTGTTAAACTACCTGTATAACAAGAGCAGTTATGTTTCGGGCTAAATGTTTCACGTTATCTTCACTAGCCTTGCCGATTGTAGTTAATATCGTATCGTCCGCGTATCCCTCAAGGTCTATCGTTTGCGTTTGATAATGCTAAAGCAACCATTTACGTAAATCAGAAATAGAAGTGGGGTAAGAGGGGACCCTTGAGGAAGACTATTTGGTATTCGATGGATTTGGCTTGCTGCGGTGCCATGGTCTATTACAGCAGTACGATCTTGAAGAAAGCTGGAGATCCATTTGACTAGAGGAGGTAGCGTCTTGATTTTTCTGAGTTCAGCAACGAGTTTATTATGAATACCATTGTCCTAACGCCCCACTAATATCAAGGAGGAGCGCATTGAGGACTTTTCTCTTGTCAAAGGCTTGTAAAACCTTGTTGGTCAGTGTCTCTAGGGCGTCAACAGTGGATTTGTTCTTCCTAAAGCCCCACTGCTTATCTGAAAGAAGGTTATTGTCTTCAATATACAGTTGTAGTTTTTCAGTAATGGCTCTTACAAGCATTTTTCCCAAAACAGGGAGTAGAGATATTGGGCGAAAGCTTTTAGGAGTATCATACTTAGCTTTATGGGGTTTAGGAAGGACAAGTATTTTGGCCAACTTCCAAGATTCGGGATAGTAGCCTAGCCTTAAAGAAGAATTTAGAATATTCAAGACGGGTTCTTGTATCGCGTTCCAAATTTCTTTAATAACAATTGGCTGTATATTATCGTTACCAGCGGCTTTAAAAGGGGGAAGATTGTTTACTATTGAAAGGAGCTCCTTGTCTGTCAAAAGAACATTTCCGCTTCGTAAATTAGGTCTCCGGTTAGTCGACGCGGGTTTCCTATAGATTGGAGAAACAATGCCTCCAAGGAGATTTTCTGCTAAGAAATTTAGTTTTGTAGGTTCATCTGGGAACATCTGACCACCTTCTTGTCGAAGGTGAGTAACAAGTGACCGTTCTTCGTTCCTTAGGTATTTGTCTATTGACCATAACGTTTTGTTGTTCGGAGATCTTAATTTGGATTCCCAGTACTAATCTCGATATTTTTTTGTCTATGACTGATAAAAATTCCTTAGTTTCTTCCATTCTTTCTCATATTTTGGTAGATTTGATCGATTAAATATATTTAGGGCATTAGCTGTTTGAGATCTGAGAGCCATTAGGTTAGGGTTCCACCAAGGATTTTTATTTTCTGCTCTTCTTTTCGGAATCTGCTTTTCCTGTGGCGCGTTCTATGGTCGACGTAAGGGTATTCGTTGCTCTATCGATATTCCGGTTGCTTACTATCTTCGACCAAATTGTTCTTTTATCACATAGCTCTGCGACGATATCGGTACTTATTGACTACAGTCCGCTTTGTAGTACGACCACGTGCTGCTGCAGGGTTTGTTGTGGGTGTGTTCGAGAGTTATTATAGTGGCTTTGTAATCGGATTCGTTGTAATAGGAAGTATCGTCAAGTAAATTCATGTGCACCTTCGGTAAAAGGTTCAAGCTTGCGAACGCTAGATCAAGTGTTGATTGACTTTTCCAGGAATTGCTAAAAGTGCTAACATTCCACGCGTTCAGGAGCACTATGTTGTGTTCCTCCATGAAGCTTTGCAGTTGAGTACCCGCCAAATCCGGTTTTTGGATTCCCACGCCCAATGATGGGCATTGAAGTCCCCAGTGAAGATGACATTTTGGGAAATTTTGCTATACTTGTTCCAAATGGCGTTTAAGAGTAGTTCAATGTTTTGGTCATGCCTTCTGTACATCGCTATAATGATGATTGACATTGAGTTTTGGGTAAGTAGCTTGAAAACAGAATAATGTTTATGTATTTCTAAGAATTCAAAAGTAGAGGTTTGGGTCATTAGAACTGCTATACCTTGATAATCTTCTTTAGATCTCGTTATGTTTTATCCAGATAGGTGTTTAATGTTGAGATTTTGGGGGTTCTAAGACTGCAATAGTGTGCGCGCAATTTTTTTTAGCTTCGCGGGTGAGTTCTTGAAGCTGGGTAAAACTTTTTCTTATGTTCTGTATTACGAGCTTGGCTGGTTTCACCGGCTCCAGTTTACTTAGTGAATTGGGGTTCATTTATTGGCAGAAGATCCGCTGCGTACAGCACTCTCACGTTTTTGTTTTTCAGCAATACGAGTTGGGCAACTATTGTCAAAAGAGCAGTGACTGCCTTCACAGTTTCAACATTTCCGCAAATTATCGGCACAGTCTTTCGTCTTGTGATGGCCAGAACATTTCGCACAGGTGGGGGTACGTACTTTGCACTGGTGGGCAGTGTGACCATAACATTGGCAATTGAAGCATTGGAGTAGGTCATCTTTGCGGCGGTCTTCGACCTGCACTCTTCTACTGAATGCGAAGAGAAAACCTTTCGGCAGAAGTGCAAGAGAGACGTATAGATCCGAAGGCCTTTGTACTTGATGGGTTTAACCAGTTGATTGCTTCAGCAGTGATTTCCAGCTTCAGACTTTCATTTTTTCTGTTCAGGTGTTGGGCCATCTCTTCTTTATATGCATTTTTAGGCAACTGGTGAACAATGATATCTAGTTGCACTTTTGGTATAATCGTTCTGACCGGGCCGAGAGTTTTAAGTTGAGCTCCACTGAATGTGACTTCTGCAGCATTCCTGGCTTGTCGGCTCTCAAACGTTAAAAGGATCCTCTTCGAGTTTGTTTTGCGAGCCATGGTGGGGTTTGGTGCGTTAGATCCAAGAGCCTGCAAGTCTTGATCCAGTGTCTTAAGGAGTTGTTGTCTGTATATGTTTCGTTTATTTTACTTCGTCTTGTTGTTCCAGTAGAAGAATTCAGTCCTCATCAGATTTAGAATTACTGAGTTGGGGTATAGGCCTAGGCCTTGGTGGGGTTGGTACGACTCTGGAGGCACTAAGTGATGGCCAGGATTGTTGCGGTAACGCTGGGGTGGAGGCGGGTGCGAGTTTGTTGATCGTCTCCTTTAGAGATTTAGTCTCTGTTAGTAGCAAGTGGATGATATTGGTTTGCTTTTGGATTAATTCCAACTTGGATATTAAGATCGTGATTTGGTTTGATAATTCGTCATTTTGAGCACTAAGCTCAGCTTCTATTGAGGGGAAAGGTTCCACGTGACTTCTTTGTTTGGGAGGTTCACGTTGGGTGGTGACACTTTTGGCGTTCGCAATTTTTCTAGCACAAGGTTCACAATGTTTGGTTTCTACTAGATCGCTTTCGAAAGCGTAAGCGCAAGATTCGCAATGTTTTGTGCTTTGCTGTTGTTCCATGATTTCGACATTTGCGGAGTCGCTCAAACTCCCTTGAAGAAACTTTGCTTTTTAGCAAGAATCAGCTAAAAAGATGGCATAATCGCCAACAAACACGGTATTTCGCGATTTTCACGGGAAAACTGGAACGTTGGGAAAAATCACGGAATTCACGGCTTCCTTGTAATCGTTACGACGAGACGCGCTAGTTCGTGACGAAAGGCCATTGTCTATTGAAACGGCCAGTGTCCAGATAACTTTTACAAATTATTTGTACTTTTATATACTCTTTGTTTGTTTTTCACTTTTGTCCTAATTGCCATACTGTTACGTTCCCGTATTTATTTTCACGTCACACTTACAATGCTTCTTCCCCCTTCACAACCTCCCTGCTCTTTTTCTCCTTCCGAACTCTTTCTTTCCCCACCGCTTCCTTCCTGGTCACCTCGCATTGCCAACGTTGGGGGTCAAGGATGACTCCCTAGGCTGGGCAATCGAGGCGCTAATTCGCAGGCGCTGCGGGGTTGACTCACAGGCCAAAGACACATGCCGAGATAGAGAATCGTCACAATACGTTGAAATTGTTCCATGTCACCTCTACAGTATAAGACAAAAAATTAGCTATGCAGAAGAAGAAGACAAAGGGAAATGCTCCGTTTTACATGAAATTTGGAGCTTTAGCTAATGACACTTACCGTGTCTGATCTGGACGTTTTTAGTATTGATGTGTGATGAAAAATAAACGTGAAACCCCGCAACACATTAGAGGCTTTCTTATGTCATAAAAAACGTAGCTCATTTCCATCCGGTGGGTGTTCTATGCTAACTTCTAGCACTTGGATATGTGGCAAACACATTGAACGTCTAATCCGATCGCTGACAAAACTGTGCGACAATGACAGCCATTCCATAGAAGAGCACGATGAAACTCTTAATATTTTTTCTGCGTTACAAAGTTCATCGTTGGCCCATCTAAGCTCAAGTGAACAAGGTGAATCTTGCGCCCTGTCCTTGTGTTTCACAAAAATTTAAATCTTCAAAAACCAGGAACACATCACAAGTAGCAAGCTGGGCTGGCAGAAATTATTAGAAGACAACCCAAAAGTGTAAAAGGGAATAAAAGGACTAAAGGACACTGTCAAGTTGCCATGGGTACTAGCGCACGTAGACTTGAAGGGCAACGAGATAGCGATATGGCTGCAAAACAGTGAAGGAGTTCCGCAAGCTATACAAGAAATTTATTAACAAGACATGAATTGATGACGCTCACCAAAAATCGTCTAGAACAAGAATTTTTAAACAATGTTAAAGCAAACACTGCCCAAATATTAATCTTAAAGACCGCATAACTCAATACCAAGATGTGGAGGAACATCAGAAAAAGATGGCGGTGGCTGTTTTGCGACTGAGATGTGAATACGGGAAGATAGGGCCATGGCTCCACCGATTCAGCATCAGTGACAATCCCACATGCAGAAATTGTCAGGAGAAGGAAAAAGTCGTGGACCACCTAATTCTGGAATGCAGGAGTTTTGCCACAGAGAGAAAACGTCTAATGGACAAATTGCGCAGCATATGTCTACCAAGCACACTGGATAAAGTGCTCTGTTTCGGGGGTAGTACGCTCCACGAACAGTTTTTTTTTGTATCCAGAAGGCGCTTTGCAAATTTACCAGCCAAACGCATCAAGTAGACCTCATGTAACCTTCCTAAAAGCACACCTATGGTATATATGGAAGTAAAATAAGAGAAAGCTGAAGACGATAATGCGTTGCGACCTCAACGTAGTTCGTCTATAAAACCAAATTACCAAATTAACATCACAAGTAAATTGTCCAACTTAATGCAACTATATTTCAAATTGCGAAGCTGTAAATCTGTGGAACAGGAGATGAACCAAGATTGTAGCAATATTAGGGGGGAAGGTGTAAATGTGGGATATGGTGCAAAAAAGGCACATGAATCTTTAGCTTTATTTTGACTTGCTTTAGTTACCACCCACTAAAAATTGTTATCCGAAGAACTGTGATCATTTTCGCTAAGTTTGGGACCGATTCACAATGTGTTCATGTGTGACGTCGCTTGTAAGTTTTCTCGTAATCTATTATTGTATGTACCATGGACTGTTAAAAAATATATCTGTTATGCCCACGTGCAAGCACAGGCAGGTTCGGGGGTAAGCGACACGTGCGTGTCTCTGCTAAGGACACACGTGCCCAGATCACCCTTTCCCCATCTATGTGCCTTACCATCTTTTTGTAACTCTCCCAATTTCCTTACTCAAGAGGAGCAATAATCGAGTCAGTTGACGACCGGCAAGCAAGACGGACAGTAGTCAGTTAGAGATGGAGCGAGTCGTACTGTCAGAAGGTAGAAGCCTGGTCTTAAACTCACCCTGGCCATTTTGTGAATCAAATATAAGTTTACGTTCTTTTCGTTACACGCGAGACCTGCTTACTTAACATATCAAACGATATATGTTTGATGGTTTAGAATTTCAAGCTCCACAGTACGAAATTATTGGCAGAATAAATTACTGGCATTAATTTTTAAGCTGTAGCACGTAAATATGTACACAAGGCCATTTACATAAAAATGCTCTTTTATTGAGTGTCGTTCCCTCTTTAATCTCCTTCAAAGAAGCTCAACTGGGAAGGCAAGGATCCTCAAATCCGTCCATGCTCTCATCTATACCGTCATCAGGGCCGTAGCCAGGATTTTGGTTCGGAGGGGGGGGGGGATGAAAGTTTCCGGAGGGGTAGGGGGTAGTATGCAATTTTTTTGGACATTTGCTCATTCTCCTATCTAGATAACCATAACCCCCTAACCCCCCCTGGGTACGGGTCTGATCGTCATCCATTGCGTATTCCTCATGGTTATCCGGAACCATCCCGAAAGTAGAGATAACATCGTTCGACGGTAACCCAAAAAAATGGCCTATCTTTATAGCTACGTTTAAGACTCTTGTCCATGATACTATGACTAAATGGCACGCAAAGAATGGCTATTTTGAGGCAACTGTTGACCGAAGAAGTCCGTGACGGTATAGCCGAAACTCTCATTAGCGAAGGATTGTACAACGAGGCCCTCGCCGAGCTGCAAGACACGTACGGAGATCAGCAGCTAATAACGAGATGTTATATTAAGAAACTTCTCGAAATGCCGCCGCTTAAACGCCAGGATTACGAATCTCTTCATAAATTCCCGTGGGCCATTTGTCAAAAATTCTATGTCCTTCTCATGATATTCCAGATTAAGCCCCCTTTCTGTACTCCCATTTGTCAACGTTTTATTCCCAAGAAAACTTTCTCTTTTGCAACTCACTCACTGTTTTACGTTGCCCCTACGTTTCGGCATGATAAAAGGAAACACAACACAGGGCATTCAATCTAACTACACTACTCTCTCCGAACTTTGAATCTCTAAGTAATTTTCGAAATTGTTTGGTGCCGTGACCAGGATGTCCGACGATATCTCCACTTTCAAACGTGAACGTGGCTCTGTGCGTGGTTTTATTACAAGAATAAAACATACCGCCAAAAACTATCTATGCGTCCACCAGCGCGACTGAGAAGGTTTCTCAAATTCAATCCACTGATCACCATCCTCAAAGAAAAAACCATCCAGGTGGAAGGCTACGATCGGGAAATAAAACAACTCATAGAAGATGAAAAAGAGGCCAACATGAAAAGTGAAGCGGTTAATGATTACCACTTTGATTTAACCCTTAATTTAATCGACTTAAAAGCAAAGATCGCCCTTCTACAAGCACCAACTCCAAACGTAAAGCCGATGTCTATCGTGCCCTCCCCGGACCAATACGGTGACTCCGTTCGCGCTAATGTCAGCGCAAACGCCCTACCAGCAACAACTCCAAGCCCGACTTGCATGTCGGAAAACAAGTTGCCGGACCTTAAATTACCCATATTCGATGGAAACATACTACAATGGATGGCGTTTGGGACACCTTCCGGCCGCAAATACACAAACGTCGCGACATTTCCCCGTTGAACACATTTCACTACCTTATCGGTCAGCTTCGCGGGGAAGCCAAAAGAATCCTTCACTGGCACTACTCCTTCGGACGATCATTATGAGCACGCCACCGCCATTTTGCGAGATAACTTCGGAAAACAAGAGAAGCCAATCAACGCACACACAAAAGCTCTCTATGAGACTTTTCCTATGGCAGCCTCAAAACGTTCATCCTAACCATGGACACTCATGTTCGAGCTCTAGAAGGCCTCCAAGAACCCGCAGAAGCATATGGTCGTCTCTTCGTCCTTATTCTCTTTGACAAACTTCCGGCAGAGTTGCGGCAAAACGTCACGAGGACCAACCGTGCTGCAGCCTGAACCCTACCCACTCTACGCCGGTTACTCAAAGAAGACTTAGAAGTCCTCCGCCTCAGCGAAGAGCCCAACTCGTTCCACGCAAGGAAACGGTAAGTCTAATCGATCAAATTACTGTCGCACGCCTTCAGCTTAAGTATTGGTTAGCGCCAATCCTGCCACTCGTCCCCCGCGTTGTGCCTTCTGTGATGAAGCCCATAAAGACAAGTACACACTGAGACGGAGGGCGGGAAATGGTAGACGAAGACGGGCGAAGCCCCACCTTTTGTAGACGCGAGGTGGTTTTCTGGTGACTCAGGGAACCGAAGACGGAAAGACAAGGTGTTCACATCAGCGAGCAAAAGTTGCCTTTTATCTTCGGAGACGAGCGACGGGTAAACTCTTGGTCAAGGGCTCGTCTCCCTATCGAAAAATACAAGAAAGACAGAAGACAAACTAGTATGTCTTTTGTGTCATTGTCTGTAATTCTCTCTTACTATTTTTGCTCCAATTTCGTCAATATTGCCCTTTAATTCCATACGGGTCTTGTTTTCAATATAGGTGAAGTTTTTATGCATATAGATATACGAAATATCTTTATTTTCGCCCTATAGTGTAGTTGTGCAAATTAATAGACGTGATTGAAAAATTTATCATATTGGTGACTTCACATGAAATCTACATCTTATTGTAGGATGACTCGATTATATTTTCTCTAATTCCGTATACTTATTGTTCTTTTCCCTTTCTCTGCTTGTTTTTCAGTATCCGCTTTCTTTCATTAGCACTTGAATTATGATTTGCTGGTTAACTCGTGTGTATAAATTGCATAGTCTGTCTCAGACGAGCAGTTTTACATAACATATAATTCGTTTTATTAGCTTTCAATATCGGAGTATATTTTTATGAAACAGAATGCCTTTCTTGAATGTTTGAATTCCCGCTTGTCTTCCGTCTTCCTGCCACACATGTCGAAAACAAAAGTGTTTTCCGCCCGTCTCCGTCTCCCGCCTTGCGTCTTAAGCCGGGCTCAGACAACTTCTTTTTCCGTCCGACTTCCGACCTGTTTCTTGCCCTGAAGCACTTTTTGGGCACTTTTCGGCCTTCCGTAAGTCGCACGGAAAAGATAGACTCCAGGTCTAATTTTTCCGAGTCGAGGCACACCTCTTTATTTGTTCGGCCAATGTAGATCAAGCTGTTTTAATGCCCCCCCCCACAGTAAACAAATTACACGTGATTGTGTTCTTCGTGCTTTAACTGAAACAGTGTTTCTTTATTAAACGGTACTTGGAAACTTCTCCCTGTAAAACCACGTATCATTCTTACTTTCGTTATATAATTGAAAAAAGATTATACGACATATCTCTGTGTTATCAAAAACGCCTAAAATAAAAACAAATCAAGAAAAACTCCATAAACATGTAAATACATTGCAAAAATTTCATTCATATTTTACTCTCAGGTACATTTCGTCATACTCAAGCATAAGGTATTCTCTTTTCTCATGTTTTGTTCTGTGAATTTGTTTACTTCCGTTTATGGGGAGGAGCTCTGCGGAAAGTTCTTGTAGCGTACGTGAATCCTTCGCACGGAAATCGGAAACTCGGAAAGTCGTTGTTTGAACGGAAAAACGGCTGTCTGAGCACGGCTTTAGATGTGTACTTAGCTTAAGGCAACAGATTGTCAACGTTACTCCAGCGCGGAGGAACGCAATAAGATAGTTACAGAGAAAAACTCTACTTCAACTGTCTAACCAACAATGGACACACCAAATCATCGGAATGCAGATCGAAGTTTCTGTAGGCTCTGTGGAAGAACGCACAACACTAGCTTACACTCTAACGATAACCCTCAGCCGCCGGCCGAAGAATCCAATTATCTGGGATGCACCTGACTAGCAGTATCCTCTTCCCCATCAAAGATCTTGTACTCCTACCGATAGCTATTGCTCCAGTAACCTTAAATGAAACAACCACAATTGCCAACATTCTTTTTGATAGTGGTTCGCAGAGGTCTTATGCAACCACTGATCTTTTACGCAAACTCAATAGCCTATCAGATGAAACTTATCTTCAAGTTCATAGTTTTGCCAATTCTCAAAAAAAGAAAGTAAACTTTGTTCAGCTTGAGAAACAAGGTGCAAACATTCAAATTTAAGTTTACATTGTTCCAAAAATCTTTGAAGCCCTTGATTTCAGAACCAACTTAGAGATTTGCAATTTCAAGTATTTAGGAAAATTGGATTTAGCCCACCCCACACTAGGTACAGAGTTATTTCCAGTAGATATTCTTATTGGAGCAAGTTTTCACAAACATTTCGAAGGGAAAGTAAAGATTGAAGGTCCTGGCCTTACCGCAATAGAAACCAAGGTAGATTACGTCTTCTATGGTCCCGTGTTAACCAGCGAGGCCGATCTGAACAAGTCCATCAGTCTGCTTATTGTTACTGAAGACTTTCGTGGTCTTTGGAACGTTCAGGGCAGCTACAATCTCTGGGCATTTACACGGACGGAAAATAAGAGAATAGTTATTTTCAATCGTACCAACGCGATATGCTTAAACGCCAAGAAGACGGCCGTGATTCCGCCTCCCTACCATGGAAGACTAATCATCCACCTCTTCCCAGATAAAAAATTATCATGATATATCATGATACTTTTTTATCTGGGAGGAGGTGGAAAAGTGTCGTGCTAGATCATGATATATCATAATAAAAGTGTCGTGATATATCATGATATATCATGATAAATCATGATACCTTTATAACATAATAAATAATAATTTGCCGTAATTAATAATTAGAAATAAAATTATTTAGCAATAAGAAAGACGATTTGTTCTACTTTCCGTAAGCTGCATTTTCGCACCGGATAAACCAAGAAGGACCATAAGAAAGAACACTAACAATAGAAATCACTCGCTTCTTCTTTAGTTATTTAATAAGTTTGCTGGTAACGCAAATTTATTAAAGCAGAAGAGCTGCCCAACAGCTATGTCGCCAGTGGCCACAAAGTTGTAGAATGCAAAGTGTACGGTAAAAAGATGAAGCAGAAAAGGTTTAACTCGTAGAACTCGATGCATTCACTGTCAAAACGAAGCTCAGCTGTTAATAACGGACGCGTTTGGGGAAGTACAGATAGGTGGCTGTGCTGCGCCCAACACAAAAGCCTTGGACTTCTACCAATGCCGTATAAATTCAAAATGTATGACCGTGTTAAGTAGTATTATTCTATTCCCAACAGAGAAAATATAAAGACATAGAGTTTTCATGGATCAGAAATTGTTGTTGTACAATTATGTTAAAGAAAAGTCTGGCAATGTGAAATCATTTCGGTGGTTTTATTCATAAATTATAATGAAATCTATGAAAAAGATCGAAAACTTCAATTTAATATAACAATTTTACCAATGATATTGATATACGTTTACTTAATCATTATGATTCTGGCATAATACTATTGTCGTGATACGATACCGCATCTTTAGTCTCCTTCAGCTTTTTTTCCTTTCGTGCTCCCCTATTCTTGTACATTTGTTCTTGCAAACCCTTTTCTGTGCTCGTTCTAAAAGTGAAGGCGAATTCTTGGGATTCATCTCGCCAACGTCTACTTTGGCGGTATAAAGAGGGACCTGGAATAAAAAGAGAGTAGTGAGCTTTGAATAACAAGATACAGAAATACAAATGGCTAAAGCAAGAAGTGTCACACTATGAAGAATCATGGTTTATCTTGACAGATCATGATTTATCATGATATATCATGATCTTTTTTTATCTGGTTTCCCTCTAACTTTGCTGGAACGACGGCTAGGACGAACGCTCTGCTTAGTCGGTTACGAAACAGTCCAGACATACTCGTTCACTACAAGAAGTATTTCATGAGTATGAGAATCGCGGTTTTATAAAACAAGTCAAGAAAGCCTACGATCCAGATGTAGGCACTCACTATCTCCCCCATCGTTATGTCCTCAGAGATTCAGCAACTACACCACTCCGAGTAGTCTTCGACTGTTCGTGCAAATCGTCTCCTACGGCAGCTAGTATTAACGACTGCCTTGAATCGGGTCCACCGCTACGGAAAGATTTATGTGCAATCCTGCTACGCTTTCGGCATTACACCTATGCCTGTGCGAGCGATATCGGAAAGGCGTTCTTAAACGTTGCCCTGCATGAAAAAGACAGAGATTTTGTTAGATTTCTCTGGACCGAAAACCCCCAAGATCCTGCTTCTGATAAGCTGATCTACTGTTTTAAAGTAATATTGTTCGGAGCAACCTGCTCTCCCTTTATTCTCTTAGCTGCCTTAGATAATCTTTTAACTACGTCCTCATCCCCGATTGACCAATTCTCAAAGAAAATCTTTATGTGGACAACCTACTTCTCACCTCAGAAAATGAAAGCGATCTTGTCACCTTCTATAGGGAAGGCCGAGAACTGCTTGCGCAAGCTTAACTCAATCTGCGCGATTGGAACAGTAACAGCTCTTTACTACGCGAAATCGCAGAGAACGAACAAACGTATGCACACACGTCTACCGTCAAAACCTTGGGCCTCATTTGGAATCCAACCCAAGACGAGCTTCGTTACCCTCCCTACCAACCACCAAAAGAAGTTTTTCTTACGAAGCGAATCCTACTCCAAAGCATCATCAGTCGTATTAACGACCCCATTGAGTTTCTTAACCCAATGGTAATCAAAGCAAAGATCCTAATATAGGACTTATGGGCACTCAAGTTGGATTGGTATGACGAAGTACCCGCCAACCTATACACTGAATGGAAAAATTTAGAGAAAATGTAAATTCCATAACCACAATAACTCTCCCGCGTGCGTAGAAATGACTAAAATTCAATGTCCGGAACTGCATGTATTTTCTGACGCCAGCACCAGAGCATACCGCGCTGTCGCGTATCTAGATACTGCCAACGAATCCTCCTACATCATTAGTAAAGCAAGGGTTGCCACACTAAAAGATTGCACTCTGCCTCATCTCGAGCTTCTAAGAATGACGCTAGGGAGCCGATTAGCTCAGTATCTTATGAAGACCCTCCCACTATTGGCACACGCCCAAGTCCACCTGTGGTCGGATTCCCAAATCCGAGGAACAAAACGACCCAGATGAGCACTCGAAAATAGAGCGTCCAAAATAATCACAATCGTCAAAGCTTTGTAAGCGTACGTTCACTACTACCCTTTGCAAGATAACCCAGCTGACCTTCTCACGCGTGGTATAAGTATACAGCGACTACAGGATTACCAAATCTGGATCAAGGGCCACTTACATTTATTTTGTAGCACTGACAGTATCCCCACTATAAATCTCCTCGCACTACCAACTGAGATTCTCTCTTCCACCCACCGGAAACTCCCGAGAACCCAATTCTAAAGCTCTATAGTTATTGGACCCGTCTCCTCCAAATTATCGCTTGGATACACCGATTCATTTCAAATACTAAGACAGAACAAAGAAAAACAGGCCCGTTATCCATACCCGAGTTACACCACAGTCGGACTCGCGTTCTGCGTTTGGAACAAACTGAACGTTTTCAGGAAATATTAAAAGCCTTAACAACCCCTAACTCCAACGGTACCGCGCCTTCCATTATTAAGCAACTTGGAATCTTTCTGAACATAGAAGGCCTTATTCGCTTCCAGGGACGAATACATAATGCCGTCAGTCGCGTTCGAAATAGTTTCGAGAACAGACAGCATGAGATTTATGGGCACAAAGAGTTACGAAGGAGTTTGGAAGTTTCGGCGCCTTTTCGTATTACGTAGCTTTTCGCTACGAGAATTGGGTATATTGGGTGCTTTGATTAATTGGGTTGTTGGCTACCACTGTGGTGGTGTGAAGTGTCACAGGCTGCCGGCTTCGGCCGGAAGCGGAAAAAAGTGTTTGAAGTGTATTGTGTTTCTTTTGTGTAACGTGAAGGTTCTTGGGTTGTGAAAAAATTCTGTTGGTGTGGTGCTATATCCTTGGTTTCATTACCTTCTAAGAAGTCTTGATGTATTTGTATTAGCGATTTGCATTGGCTGTATCGGTGTCCTATTTTTTTAGCGTAAAAATAAAAAAAATATCGGTCAGTGTATGGAAAGGGACGATGGAGACGACGAGAACTTCGACGACGCGGCATTCGTGGCATTCGTGAAAAGCAAGTTAGAAGGGTTTAGAGGTGGGAGGATCGTCGGCGACGAAGATGGATTCATGGTGGTGAATGGAAAAAAGGGTAAAGGGAGACCAAAGAAGAAGACGAAGGGAGAGGAAACGATGTCAATAGACGGGGCAAAACCCCAAAAGTAGGAAGGAAACTCAAAGACAGGGGAGAAAAGGAATTGTAGAGAAGCAAGTTTGCCGTCTACGTCATGTGGCAGCTCGGACGGCGAATACGAGATCGAGTCTCCGCCGGCGAGGGAAGTAAGACTGGTTGTCGCAAAAATGATCGCGGTGAAGGAAAGAACTTTAGAAAGGTTAGCCCAATCGAACTGGGTAACGCATTGAAAAAATGGAACTACAAGGGAATGAAACGAAAGTAACAAAAGGCGGGGAGCTGCTCCTATTCGTCAAACAGGACAATATTATATCAAATTTTTGTAGACTGCAAAAATCGGGCAATGGGAGGTGGAAATGAGGATGGCTAAGCCACTGAACTTAAAACACCTCGAAAGAGGAAATTGCAAGTCAGAAAATAAAAGGGGTTTATGCAGTAAGACCGTTATTTGTCTATCGGGACAAAGAGAACGAGAACAAGGAAAAGCAAGAGACAGACTCTTATCACATGATCTTTAACGCGGATGTCCTACCTACTCGTGTAGAACATGGGTATTTTAAAATTCAAGTGAAAAGTTTTCAGCCTAGGTCAGTCCGGTGCTACAAGTGCCAGAGGTTTGGGCACGTGAGCACCGTATGCACGGAGAGGTAAAGCTGTGGGTACTGCGGTGAGGATCACCGAACTCGGACTGCATTAGAAAACAGCAGGGAGTCAATCCTAGGTTTGCTAACTGTCGTAAGGAGCACACGGCAGCCGACAGCAATCGCAAATTTTTTCGAAATGCTATGAGTATTACACAGAATGAGGGCCGCATTCAGAGTAGAGGAGCAGAGCACTGGCCTCAGGTACGAGAATCTGAGGCCAGCCGTGCAGAGGCGATTGCGCAGCAAAGTAACGACAGGTCATATAGGGACGCGGTAACACGGTCAGAACATCGGAAACTGAAAAGGGCGGAAGTACCTCAAACTCACAAGAAGGAAATCCGGACGGAGCAGTACCCGTAAACGCGTTGCGTAACATGGCGGATAAAGAAGCTGAAGGAGAGAAAAGTCGAGCGCATCTAATAAACAGGGTATACGAGGTTTATTAAGAAAGCAGGATTCGAAAACTAATTGTGGTGGTGTTGAGTGATCAGTCGTGGGGTGTAAAATGGACGGAGATGGTAAAGCAAGGAAAGGAAATTTTAAGTGAGGCGAGGGACCATCGAAATCTAATTGGAATGGGTGAGGACAACTTGAAAATTTTGTCATGGAATGTACGAAGTCTCGCTCCACACCTAAGCAGTGAAAGACGTGAAAGGGCCGTGTCTACTACCATACTACCACCTCTATATATACCGCTAGTCAACTAAGACAAAAGAGAAAAACGTTGATTCGACGAAGACGCAAAAAAAGGGAAAAAATTATTAAAGGAACCGGTCACCTTGGGTCAAAAGCGCAACAAACGTTTGAGCAAATGCGGCTCGAACGTTGGCTCGAACCGAGTCGAGCCGTTTCTCAGCATTCATGCGATTCTTGTGTGCAGTTCTATATTCCGCCGTTGAGATGCCCGTCATAAGTTTATGACAACAATTTTACGTCTTGTTCTCGCTTTTACGACGCTGCAAGGAACCAAGTTCAAGGTGCGTCGAGTGTAAGGAAACGTAAGCGAGGCGCCAGCAAGAGTTTTCTCAATGCATGTCAGCCATTCATAAAACCGAGCCAGCAGGCAAATGCCCATACGAAGATCATGCTCCACTAGGTCAAGGCAAAACCGCGCGCGTATTTGTGTGTGAACCAGCCTTCAGAGGTCTTAGGCCTGGCTGGCAGATAACAATCTTATCTCAGCGGCAAGAACAAGAAGAAAGAAAAGGGAAATCCCATCAGGTATGAGGATCTAACAAGATTTCACGCGTCGAAAAGGGGGTTGAGGGCGAGGAACCCTTGAAATGGGCGCAGGGTACGTTAATTGACAAAAAACAGAAGGTCTTGGAGGCTGGGGGCCAGATATTACATTGCATTATTCTAGTAACGTGTGCTTGTAATGTAATATTACTTTAATTTTTCCAAATTACACAACACTGTACCACAGGTAGCAGTTCTGAGCCCATGGTTATTCAATATGATGTTAGCGGACTTCCCGGAGAACCAGAGAGACACGAATACAACAATATTTGCCGATGATGTGGGAACGTGGCCTTTGGGTAGGAGTCTAGACTCCGCAATGGACAATATGAAAATCAGAGCAAGAGAAATCGAACTATGGTGCAAGATAAACGGTTTCAGCATTTCGGCAGTAAAAAACAAAATACCACGTTATGTCTAGAAAATTAAAATTGGAAACAAATAAGAAGATCAGGCTGAATGGTATAGATATTGAGAGGGTAGATAGTGGAAAATTCCTTGGCATTAGTTTTGTTACGTTGAGCAATCGTTAGGAATTTTTGTTATTGTCCAACCGGTACACGTGCACCGTTCTTTAGTGGTAGTACAGGGTGAAAGTAGTTTCACCCTGTTTGGTTAGGTTTTCCCGGGTATAAAAGGCAACGAAAAAGACGTGTGGGTTTCCACACAGTCGTCAGTCGTAAATCGTTAGTCAGTTGTGAAGTTCAGTCGTTTAACGAATTACAATAAGTAGTCAGTCGTCGATATTTAGTCGTAGCAACGAGAAAGTACCCTTGTGAATCCAAATTACCCTAGATTGTATTCCCCCTCCCCCTCATTCCCCCTTTGGTTCTCCCCTTAGTGTTAAGTTCCTCCCCAACAACCAAACTGGTACCCCCACAATACACGCCTTCGAGCATAGAATAAGCTAAAGCGCTGCGTTACCGGTATCATTCAGCGGAGGGATTGCAACCGTTTAGCGAATTGGAGTAAAATTGTGTGCAGTGCCGAGAACAGTTGGCAAAGTGGATTCACGAGAACTTTGGGCAGTGCTACCTTTTGCCTGCGTGGATCACGAAGAAGACATGGCGGCGAATAAAGCGTTAATTGAGACCCCTGAGTTTGATGGCACATGGGACTTCGCCAGATTTATGGACCGTTTTCGCAAAGTTGCAACAGCGAACGGTTGGACAGACCTCCAATGCTTTAAAGTTATCCCTGCGTTGCTGAGGTGTGATGCGGAACATGTTCTGGAAACAGTGGCAGAGCAACCTACGTCATACGCAACGCTCGTCGAATGTTTGGAGAGGATTTTTCAGCTCAAAACCTCTCGTAGACTGAAGCTTATGGATTTAAACAGAAGAAGGCTACGTCGTGAAGAGTCAGCCCGAGCGTACGCCAGTGACCTGCGTCACCTGTTCAAGTTGTCAACCCCAGATATAACGGACGGAAAAATTGTGGACAGTTTTGTGATGGAGCGGTTTTTCCAGGGATTGCCCGAAAGAAAAGAGAAAAAATAAAAAATATGAGATCTTGTGTGATAAAATCGCTTTATTTTAAGAAAATTTCAAGCTGACGTGAGGACATCTGAATCTGTCCTCCACGTAATGAGCCAGTGTCCCATTATATCACTGTCATCAAGATTAATGACAGGGAAACCACAATCAGACGTCTGAATAGAACTAGCCGGGAAGAGCATTCCGACGACGTCAGAAGCAACGTCGGACTGGGGCCACCACTCGATTTCTCCAATTGCGCCGTCTTGAGATTTATCTTGAACTAAAACCTCGTCAGCTAGAGCATCAATGATCATCCTGGGCGTAAGGCCGGGCATGAACTCGGTTTACTTTGTTTTCTGGTTATTCCTTGGATGAATCGACTTCAAATGCACTTGCACGCGTTTAATGGTTGAAAAGTACAATCCACAGAATCTAATAAATAAAACATTAAATAAAGTATTCAGTTGTATATGCTTCATTGAGCAGCCATTTATACTCTTAAATACGTGCAAGTTCGTTTGCTCACTACAGGGCCTTGGGATGGGCAGAACCAATCGTACGGTGCTTGACCGACAAAATTTAAAATCATCCGTTTTCGTATAAGCGATCTCCCTCAAACAAGGTTTGGGAACAGAGGCAGAAAATCTGCTTGCTCGGGTGAAGGCTGATAAGGAACTTTACGTTGCTGAAGCGGTCGGGAAGCATTCTCAGTGGGGGCCGGGCAAGGTAAGAATCTGCCGGGGATGGTATTATTCCAATTGCCACGCCAAGGACCACAGCATGTTGTCTCGCAGCAGCGAACTATTAAGAGCAAATATCTGGATTCTCTTACATGCTCAGCATACCTTTTGGGTTCCACATGAACGTCAGAATCGGGTAGCGGAAGTTCGCAGCCTGGTTCCTTGAATGCCGCGATGACTGGGTAGCCATCCAACAGAAGGTTCTCACTCCGGAGTTTTGCTAAAGTTTCTCCAGCAAATTTGAAATTCTCTTTTTCTCGACTCAAATCTGTCGTACGGCCCTGATCATCGAGATGGGAACCGTAATGGTTATGTTCCAGTATTACCCCGGCAAGTTCTCGGCTTAATGGGGCCATTCGTCTTTTGACTCTGTTAAATGCTGAACGACCAGGTGCGTTTGTTGCGATTATTATTGCGTCCAGATTCGAGCGCTTAAAGGTAACGATGGCAAACAAAATGACCTTCATGTACCGAGGGTTTTCGTCGTGACCGCCATCTGTTGTCACGATCAACACTGGCTTAAATGCACCGGACTCGTTTTTAAAGATGTCAGAAAAATCTGGAAGTTCGAACAATTGATTCAGGTCGTAAGCGTGGGTGGCTGCTGTTGACAAGTCATGTTTTCCACTTCTACATTATAGAAGAGACATTATTTAATACAAAAGACTTTAAATGCAAAAATCTTTACTAAAAGATACCTTATCGCAATGTACGTTGGCCCGCTATAGGAAACTGCCATTCGGTTGTTAGACAGGGCATCACCACGTATTACACAAGCGGCATATACGCTAGGAATCAATTTGTGTCTTGCGCCAACAACCCAGTCATGATCGGGCAACCGAGCTCTATACTCAACACGCATCAGAAGGGGTGCTTTTTTCGTGGCGGCCGTCAATCCAATGGGCACACGAACCTTGTCGTCTTGAGATATGAAAGCAACCTCACCCGGTCCCAAAACTGCACAAATATCTTTTAAAGCATTCATGGACGCTACAGTAAAGCTTGTATCGGGATGCGCTTGATGTAAGTCGTTTTGGCCCCGGCACACGCGAACGGGAACTATTTTAACGTGGCGTTTCCCTTCAGACGTGTTTGAACGCTTTGGTAATAACCGGGTGTAAAGAGCTGAGCGATTTACACCCAAGAGCAACAGCTGAGCAAATCGCTCAGACGGGCGAATAGCTGAGATAAAGTTTTACAGGTTCTAAGCTCTTCGGAACGGCGTTTATCAGCTGCTGCGGCGTTAAAGCATGAAATTTTTTACTAAGGCGTCCATCAGCACCGGCTGCCCTTCTTCCGCCCGAGGTCTTCCCGGACCATCCCGGACTTGCAAGGCTCTCACTTCATCCAAGCTACCTGAATCCTTCGAGATGCTCGCGGCCATGTGTAATTTCACTTTAATCGTCGATCTTTTCTTTCTCGAAGCCACCATGTTGATTTGTAAACGCTTTAAGACTTTCTTCGATGTTGTCACCTTCGTTTTCGCTAGTCTGATTTGCCTCAGATCTATAGATAATACGCCTACGTCGCGCAGTTTAAGTAAACTGTCATATTCGTCTTGAAGTATTTCTATATCTCTTCGCAATGATTCTTTCTTCGGACACGGAGTACTTGACCGGCTGCCCGTAGACTATACCGAATCAGCAGAGGGAGTCATAACCTCCGCCCTATGACCAAGGCTATCTTCGTTATCAGGAACGAATTCGACGATGTATGTTGAAAATCTAGTACTCGGAGAACTTAAATCTGACGAAATAATAGAATTACTGCCCGATGAAGTTTCGACGGTTTTCAGAGAAGTAGTCCTTGTCTTTGAATGGCTACCCTTTGAGAAATTGCCCCAAAATTGATCGAGCTTCCCCTTCCTTTCTAAGCTCCGAGACTCCAGTTCAGCAACATTTTCTTCCACGAGCTTATCTCGTGTTTCGGGATTCTGCTTAGCAGTCGCCCAAAATTTATTCACTTTAGCCTGAATTTGACCTGCTGTTTGTCCACTTCCAAAGAAATTGTATACGCGTCGACAAGACGCTGATATGACAAGGACCAAAATTGGCTTTTTTTTGACAGACGTATTGACAATGCTTCTTGAACTCTACAAAATCCGTCTACTTATGAGCTATACTTAGCAAGAAAACTGTCGCAAAATTTTGATAACTAAAGAAAACATCCACGCCTTGACACTAACACAGAATGACGAGTTCAGTTTAGAGCTACAGGATGGCGTCACTTTCTTGCCAACCCCCTCCAACCCTCTCGTCATATTTCGTCATCTTTTATCGAACCCACCGACCCTCTCCCCGGGTGGCGCCATTTGTGGACGGCCCCTAAGTCGAAAACCTTTTCGTTGTTATGGGTATAAGAGAGAAGGACACGTTCGAAAGAACTGTCCAGCTGTGTGTAGCAAGTGTACACTTAGGGAAAAACGATTGTCGCACGCGTTGTCGCAAATGTAAAGAAGTTGGTCATTTAGCCAAGTCCTGTCCAAAGCAAGGCACAGCGGCCAGGTGATAGTTCGCCGTGTGGTCACCGAACCATGTCCCGTATTGACGGTAACGATAAATGGTGTCAGCGGTAGAACATTGGTTGACACCGGTAGCCAAAGTTCCCTCATTAGCGAGACTTTCGCAGACAGAATCTCGAAATTGGTCATTAGGGATACAAGGCGAGAAGTGTCTACTGTTAAACGTAGTAACAGGCTTGACACCCTAGGTGAGACTACCGTTGAACTTAGATGGGGATCACGTGGGTGTAGGACAGTCGACGTGCTGGTAGTAGACTGTACCGATGATGTCATCATTGGTATGGTTTTTCTGAAAACGTGTAACGCTAAAATCGACATTGGAAAGGGGGTGTTAGAGCTTGATGGTGAAGTTATCCCTGATGTAAGCTTTCATGGTGTCATTGAAGTACTCAAAACAGTTGTGTTAGACCCTGAGACGGAGGTGATGATCCCAGCAACTCTCCGTCGACCTTTTATGTGTAGAAGACTAGCCGTAGGTGAGACCATGTTGGTAGAACCATGCGCCGCTATTCTCGAAAAGTATTTGTTGATGGCAAGAGCGTGTGTTTCAGAAACCACCGACAGTGTTCCCATTCTTGTATGTAATGCGGTTGAAAAACCCCTGCGCTTGGAGGAGGGTGAGTTGTTAGGTGCCGTTTCAGTAGCTATGCTAACCGATGAAATTCTCCCTCCAATAGCTTGCAACATAGGGCCAAATCGGGGTTGGTTACCACCGTTACCCGAACTTAAAGGGCACCAGCTACGGCAAGCTAGGCAGTTACTCGGTAGATTTAAAACAGTTTTTGCTGTAGGTAGCAAAGTTGGTAGGGTTGCAGGGGTGACTCATAAGATTGAGACTACAGCTAAGCCCATTAAACAAGCTCCATGTAGAACACCCATGCATTTGAAGGACGTGGTCAACACGCAGATTAGTGAGATGCTCGAGGATAGGATTATCGAACCTAGTAGCTTCCCCTGGGCGAGTCCAATCGTATTGGTTCGCAAAAAGGATGCAACTTATCGGTTCTGTGTTATCTAAGAAAAGTGAATGAAGTAACCAAGAAAAACAGTTTCCCGTTAATTAGGATGGACGATCTGTTGGGAGCGGTAGGAAAGGCGACGTGGTTAACCAGCCTCGATCAAAAGAGCGGCTATGGGCAAGTGCCTTTAGATGCCGATTCTAAGGAGATTACTGCTTTTACAACTGGTGACAATCTCTATCAATTTAACGTTCTTCCGTTCGGGCTGTGTAATGCCCCTGAATCGTTTCAACGATTCATGAATAGAGTGCTTATGGGTCTGACCCCTAGCATTCGGTGTTAGTTTATCTGGATGAGTTCTTATTTCTAACCACTCCTTTGAACATCACTTGGCTGATGTAGAAGCTGTTCTAGAACGTCTAAAAGCAAGCGGCACTAATCTGAATCATCAGAAATGTAAATTCTTTACCAAAAACATCGAGTTTCTTGGTCATGCATTGAGCCCCGAGGGTGTTAGATCAACGCATCAGAAAACAGAAGCTATTCGGCAGTGGCCTAAACCACGTGATTTATGGCAGGTTAGGCAATTTTTAGAGTTTTGCGGTTACTATCGGCATTTCGTCCAACAATTTGCACAGCTAGCAGAGCCTTTATTTAAATTAACAAAGAAAGATGAACCCTTAGTGTGGTCGGACTTATGTGAGAAGTCTTTCCAGTGGCTTAAGCGGGTGGTATGTGCAGAACCCGTGTTAAGAAATCCTGATGTAAATAAACCCTTTGTGTTGACTACTGACGCATGCCAGTCCGGGTGGGGTGCTGTGTTAGCCCAAGAAGATGCCAGTAGTAAGGAGTTCGCCATAGCTTATGCGTCATGGTTATGGAAACCCGCAGAGAGGAATTATAGCACAACCGAGTAAGAATTCCTCGCGCTGTTAAATGGCATTGAAAGTTTTAGGCATTATTTGTTAGGCCGAACATTCCTTCTTGTTACCGATCATCAGGCTTTGAAGTACTGGAAGTCGCAAGGGGGTCAGTCCCCAAAGTTAGCCCGTTGGGTAAACTGGTTGAGTCAATATAGCTTTGAAATACGGTACGAGGTCGGCAAGGCGATTACCCATGCTGACGTTCTGTCCAGACAGTGTCAAGTCGAAGTAACCCTAGACGAAAAAGAGGTCGACGAATTCTAATTATTTATGTCCCATTTAGAAAGTGGTAACGCGAAAGAGGAGTTAGTGGCTGAAACCCTTGGTCCGGAAATCACTTTTTACTTAAAAGATAAGGCCGAGTATTTGGTGGAAGAGTCCGTACTCTGTAGGCGGAATCAGCAAGACGCGGAGAAACTTCTAGTCTTACCACATCCCGTGAAACGTAAGAGAATTTTTAGGTTAGCTCATGATATCCCTGCATCCGGTCATCTTGGGTTTAGGAGAACGTTAGCCCGGGTTAGTCCGTTCTTTTTCTGGTATAATATGAAACCTGACATACGAGCGTATTGCCGGAGTTGTAAGGGGTGTCGAAAGTTAAAATTGATCCTATTCCTGTGCGTGAGTCCATGAGAAATGGACTTGTGATTGGCGATTGTGATTGGATGATTGTGATCTTGTGATTGGCGAACCATTCAGCTAAATCTCAATGGACGTATTGTCGATGCCTGTGTCGAACTCAGGCAAACGGTATGTGTTGGTGATCTCTGATTTGTATACGAAGTGGGTCGAATGCTATGCAATGCCTGATCAGTGGCTAACACCGTTAGTCAGTGTGTTTTGGATTTTGTCTGCAGGATGGGGTGCCAAAGGTTACTTTAACCGACCAGGGCACGATTTTGAGTCGCGTATGTTGAAAAGTCTGTGTGAAAAGTTAGGCATATCTAAAATTCGGACGTCGCCATATCATTCCCAAGGGACATGGGCAGACTGAGCGGTTCAACAGTACATTATGTGAGATGTCATCCCAGTACGTGGATAGGTACCAAGTTGACTGGGACGAGTTTTTGCCCTCAGTCCTGTTGGCTTATAGGAGCGGAAAGCATTCCACTACAGGGTATTCCCCAGCAGAATTAGCTTCGGCAGGAGTCTACGGACTCCAGTTGAACATGAAGTGTTGGGTGGTGATGAATGAACCTCGAAACGTCGAAACGTACGACGAGTACGTGAAACAAATGAGGGAGACGTCCGATGTGTTGACCGAAAGCGCTTTGAAGACAATCAATAGAAGTCAAGCGTCAATTCAGGATCGACTTGAAGAGAAAGGGTCCTTTTCGGTTGGCGCGTTGGTGATGCTTAAAGTAAAGCAGGTCCAGTGTGGGTTGTCCCAAAAGTTAGCTAAGAAGGCAGACGGTCCCTACCGTATAATACAAGTTTCGCGACCCAACAACGTCATTAAGCGTGGACGGAGCAAACAACTCATACACGGGTCTCATCTTCGGAAAGCAGTAGAGGGCGTCCGCGAGGAGCCAGATCCATCGCTAGCAGCCGAGCAAGACACGCACGGTGAACAAGACCCCGACGTCCGTGACGACCGAGATCTGGAAACGTTCCCCGTGGGAGCCGATTCCGAAGAAGCGGATCCCGAAGAGGAAGAAGCCTTGTGTCCCCCTAACGTTAGTAGCCGAGGCCGACGGCGGATGCCGAATGTCCGTCTCCAAGATTACATTTATTAAAGTTTTTGTATACTCGTTATCCAGTTGGGTTTTTTTAAACTGGTAGTTTCGTTCAGTAGTGGAGGATGTTACCTTGAGCAAACGTTAGGAGTTTTTGTTATTGCCTAACCGGTACACGTGCACCGTTCTTTACCTTTTCCCTTTTGTCAAGTAGTTTCACCCTATTAGGTTAGGTTTTCCCGGGTATAAAAGGCAACGAAAAAGACATGTGGGTCTCCACACAGTCATCAGTCATCAGTCAGTTGTGAAGTTCAGTCATTAAGCGAATTACAATAAGTAGTCAGTCGTCGATATTTAGTCATAGCAACTAGAAAGTACCCTTGTGAATCCAAATTACCCTAGATTTTATACCCCCCCCCCACATTCCCCCTTTGGTTCTCCCCTTAGTGTAAAGTTTCCTCCCCCACAACCAAACTGGTACCCCCACAATACACGCCTTCGCTCATAGAATCAGCTAAAGCGCTGCGTTATCGTTAACACTTTTGACAAAAAAGTCAAGTTCGACAACACATTAAACTTATAAGACAGAAAGGAATGAAAGCAGTCGGAATCTTAAGTAGGTTGGCGGGAAAGTCCTGGGGAGCCAACACAGACGTGTTACTCACGATTTACAAAAACTGTATCAGATCCAAATTAGAATATGCATGTTTTATCTATTAAACATTAATGTTAGAAAACTGCAACCGCTAGAAACAATATAAAATAAAGCGCTAAGAATTATATTGGGGGCAACAAACACCACCCCTATCGGGGTGCTGTTATGTACAGTAGTGGTAAAAAAAAATATCTGGACAGGAGGCTCAATCGCATTTACCTTTCCTTTCACTGCTGGAATGTCTCCATCACCCCGCCTCTGACAGGCCTTTTGCCCAATCAGAGTGAAAGGACTTGTGGGTGCCCGCAATTTTCGAATTGCCTTGAAGTCATTGTGTATCTCAGTTTGCATATATTTGTGCCAACATGGAAATATTTGTTATAACTTAATTATAGACTATTAAATTAACTCTAATGGATTGTGCTAAAATTCACCCTAAACATATTGACTTTTAGACGTTTTTGCTGAAAAAAATACGTTTAAATTCGCTGGTATCTGCCGGTTACCTTTCACCCACAGAGGTTACGAAGCCAGTTAGTGACCTTTGTAGCTAAGACGGCCCTCAGAGGTTAGAAAGCCAGCGACGTAACCACCCAGGACACCTTTCAGCAGTGGAAGGTTACAACCTATGCAGTGTGTCTCTCTTCAGTTTTTTTTACCATTACTGTACATCGAGTGTCCTACATTACCGTACAGAAGAAGAAGAATCGCACAAGACTACGGTAACAGGATGATGGAATGTCATAAAGACGATTTAATAGTAAAAGAACTACTGAGAAAAAGATCGCCATTCGGAGAAGATTATATAGAAGAAAAAGATAAGCTCCAGCTAGCGGAAATTACACAACGAAATTTCTTTGAAAATTTATTAGCCCCATGGGAGTTCTTGGAAGAAGGAATCTTAACTGAAATTGACGGCATTCCATCGAAGTATCCTCACGTAACAGTACAATTTGTTTAAACATTTCTGCAATTTAAGTACAGCCATTTTAAGAAAATTTACACCGATGGCTCGAAAGATGAGTCAGACAACACGGGATGTGGTATATTTATTGAAAGCTACTGGTGAGGCCAAAGAATATCGCATGCTGCAAAACCTCAATTACTATCGGCAGAACTGACAGCAATTCTAATAGCAATTGATCACATTGCCGAAAACACTCCCGACAAATACGTCATCTTAACAGACCTGAAGGCCGCACTAGGTATTTTAAAAAGATGGGACAATAGAACATATTTTGGTTTAAGCCAAGTTATTCAAAAAGGAATAAAAGTTCCAAAGGAAAAAGGCTTCGTAATAACCATGCAATGGATCCCCTCACACGTAGGCATACCAGGAAATGAAGCAGCTGATTGAGCGGCGAAAAAAGGGAGAATATCCAGCAAAGTAAAAACGAATGTTTTAACAAGGCACGAAGAAAAAACAATTACAGTAGAACGTCGTTTATCCGAATCAATTGGGACAGGACACCGTTCGGATACACGATTGTTCGGATAACCCAAAACCGAATGCGATCCACGCAGTATATGAAACCGGACACTATACGAATATTGAAAATCTTCACATGCGGGAAACGTGCTAGAAGAAAAAGCGAAATACAGTAGAACGTCGCAATTTTACCTTTATTGTGGAAAATAATCACTTATTTTTCGCTGTACCATTGTACACCTTCGTTTTTTCGAACTGAGAACAAACAAACATTGTTTTATTATCTAGTCTAAATTCGCCTTGTTAACAGAGTAGATTGTGTTACGCAGGTTAGTTGTCCATTGGAATATACCATCAAGTTTCGAATTTTCTTTAATGTCCATAACCAAGTCGCTTATCGTGTGTGTTGGTGCTTTATCGACTGGTTGTACTAGGTCGAGCAAAACGTGTAGGTTTTCTTGTTCTTCCGTTTGATGAGCCGGATTGGCTTTGGTTAAAATGTCGAATAATGTTGTGTCTGTTGTTAGGTTGAGAATGTTCGATATCTCATATAGTGGTAGTATCTTCTTAGCTTCAACCGGCCTCCATGCGGTTTTATCAAACCGGTGAATTGTGCATCTCGTTGCGCAATGATTTCGGTGTGGCATGCTTCTTGTGATGGGAGCTTCGACACTGTTTTCCAAATTAGTGTCACGTGATTGGCAACAGCGAATCCATCTTCGTATTTAGAAGTAATCGTTCCAAATGGTGTTTCAATCGAACAGTCGCGACAGTGCTGATGGAGGGTGATCTCTTCCATGAAACAGTTAAGTGTTGTGAATACTTGCGTTGTCATCCATGATGGTTCGCCTTTTGGTGCCTCGTCGAAAATCCATCGGTTCTTTTCTTTCCGCATTTTATTGCCATTGCAGGTTAGTGTTTGCGCAAGATGGTGACATTCATCAACTGTAGTGTCTTAGCCTCTTTATCTATTGTTGTGTCGTGGCCACCAAAGAAGAAGGACTCGATTTTCAGTTCTCGTTTCCATGTAGCGCAAGCATAGGCAGTGAAGGATTCGTATTGTGGAACGTCTCTCATTAGCGAATAGAGATGAGTTTCGGGCTTACTGTAGTTGCGCTTAGAGTACATTGTCGGCTGTTTTGGAGGTCTATGAAGTTTATGGTTTTCGCTTCAGTACAATTGCAAATTGTAACTGACATTCCCATGCCAATTGAACATCGCATCAATAGGTACCCAATGATCCATCGTAACGTCATCTGAAAATTTTTAAGTTACGTAAGAGACAAATTAACATTGTTGGACTGATTAAATAGGCTCTTTATTATTGGGTTTCTACATTGAGTCACTTCTTGTTTACTACTATTCATCTAGATACAGTTTAGCACCAATTTTCCACTATTTGTTCTTCTGGCTCGGGAACAATAAATTTTTTAATGTCCGCCAGCGGGACGTCGGGGCTGAGATTGCTCGATTTTGGGCAACAGGGCATATCGATTGTTATGTATGGCAACCGTTGATAATCTACCAGTTGACTGGGGTAGATCACTTTTGGGTAAAATTTTACAATGGGGAGAAAGAAGAAGGGGCAGGAGTATATGTGGTATTCAAAATCGTTGAAGGGTACATGGTGTAGTTTAGTGTACAGACATACAAGAAATTTCCTTTTAGCCTCCGGATTTCTCTTCCTGCAGGTTTCCAGGTGTTTAATGATGTTCTTTACGTTAAATGGTTTTGCGCAGTAGCTACATTGAAAGAAGTCAGCCATCTAAAATGAACGTGAATTTCCGAGATTGTAAAAAAAATAATGTTTTGCTATCTACATTTACTACTGCACGAATTTTGGAAGCTACATGACACTAGTTAGAGGGGGTTGAAGAATTAACCGGCGAGAGCAATTCGCACAACTAGTCTCATTAAGCGTCTCTCTATATTCCGTATTTCGCGGCGTCGTTGCTCCCTTTCTTGATTTTGGAGCTGGAGTTGTTGGTAGTGCCTTTCTTCCTCAAGGTGCTGTTCGTAGGCCTCTTCTCCTCCCTGGAAATTTATAGGGCCCTGGAATTTTACGTAGTTGATCGGAGTGCCGTACATTCTGTTGTTTGGGTGACCAACATGATTGGGTTCTGGAATCTCGCAAAAATTGGGAACTCTTCTATCGAAGTAGTTCAGTTATACGGTTTTGGTCTTATATGGTAACTCCATAAACCAATCTAGTGTGGGTACATCGGGGTTGACTTCTCGGCCTTGCACATAGTACTCATAAAAGAGCTTTGTTTTGGCATAGGGGCATTTAAGGGCGACGTGTTTAGCATATCTATCTGTAATTGCGTATGGATGTTATGCAATTAGATTATTATTTATGCCGGCTGGTTGTAATCGTTAGACAACAAATTCAGGATTAAAAATGCTTTCTTGTACTGTCGAGGTGACAGGTTACCTTTACAGTCGGGAGGAGGGGAGACAAAACAGTCATACACAGAATTGCACAGAACTTCCGACAATTATGATTCTAACTCGAGAATATTCGCAATGACTAGGCCTTGTCTCCGCTTTGTTCAAAGCCTTAGCCTACACTGCCTAGTTGTTACTAAGCCTTTCTTTCTGCTCTGGTTTTACAGTCAAACACTCAGTTCATAAAAAGGGCGGTCGTAAAACAGAAGACGAACCCCCGGTCATTTACTTCAAATTCTTTACTTCTCTTGTTACACTTTTGCCTTCGTCTCTCGCCTCAACACTCCCCCCCCCCCCCGAGCAGCTACCCGGAACTCCGACGAGCTGCTCCAATCCTTCTTCTGAAACGGGAGCGGGGTCCAATAGAGCCAACTTGTGGATCGGACGGTGGTAGGTGCCTGAATCCGTTTCCATCATTGCTGATCTGACATTGCCATCACTTTCTTCGAAGACTTCTGTAACACGTCCGTATAACCACTTTCCTCGGATCAGGTTAGGTTCCAATACTAGAACCGCGTCACCTTTCTGGAAGTTCCGTTGGCGGGTGCGCCATTTTGAGCGGCAGGTCAGAGTAGGTATGTAGTATTTCTTCCATACATCCCACAGTACGGCGATAATACGACGTAAATGCTTGTACAGATCGCGAGGATTTCCTTCGGCAATCTCTCCCGCCGCTACAAAGTTTGATGACGATCTTTGGTTCAGGAAGTCGTTCGGAGTGATGGCGCGAATGTCCTTCGGATCCGAGCTAACATACATCAGCGGACGTCCATTCAGGAATCCGGTGATCTCGAACAGCAAGGTTCTTAAAATATCTTCTGTAATTCGGTTTCTGTTTTCTTTTTCGATCGCTAAAACTTTGTAAAGTGCCCTCTTGGCGGACTTTACCAAGCTTTCGTGAACGCCACCGAAGCGTGGAGTCAGCGGTGGTTGGAATTTCCACGCAACGCCCTGATCTTCTACGAAGCCTTTCAGCGCTTTGTCTTCACGGGTCGCTTCGACCAATTGATTCAGTTCTTTCCCTGCTCCCACGAAATTCGTGCCGTTATCTGAGTACATGCTCGACGGCTTGCCACGGGTTGAGATGAACCGACGTAATACGAGCAAGAAATCTTCCGTTGACAGGGAGCGCGCTAAATCCAAATAAACTGCTCTCGTTACCATGCAAGTAAACAGAGCTCCGTATCGTTTCGCTACTCGATTGTTCCCTTGTGAAATCTCTAATGGTCAAAAATAGTCGACCGATGTAAGCGTGAATGGAGGCGAAACATCCAATCTTTCAGGTGGTAGTCCCCCCATCAGCTGCGTAGCAGGTCGTGCTACTTCGATCTTGCACTCGGGGATGTTTTGCCGAACTCGCTTAACGGCTTCACGACCGTTGATAATCCAGTAGGTCTCCCTCAGGTGCGCTAGAACATGATTAACTCCACCATGCAGGAGTCGACGGTGGTAATCTTCAATTATCCTTGCCGTCAGGGGGTGTTTTGAAGGCGATAACACTGGGTGTTTAATTTCGTAGGGTAGATCAGCTGCTTCCAATCTCCCACCAACACGCAACAATCCCTCTGCGTCCAGAAATGGGTTTAAAGGTAGAATCTTCGAATTCTTCGCCAAGTTAGCACCGTCCCTCAATCTTTCGATGTCAAGGCCGAACGTTTGCCACTGGCATGCCTTAAGGACTGTTCTCAAAGGTTCCGTCAGATTTCGAAACCCGACACAATCTTCGGTTTTAACGCTGTCCCAATCAGCGTCTTTGTTGACCTGTGAAATTACAAAACAACGGTGTTCGTAAGCAGGTCTTACCTCTTCAGGATTGACGATCCAAGGAATATCCTTTGGCCATGTGTCTTCCTCTTGTGAAAGGAAGTCGGGGCCTTTGGACCACGATTTCATATCGCTAAGGTCAACGTCCAGACTAGACCTTGTTGCGATATCGCTGCTGTTGCGACTGCCAGGCATGTAGCGCCACTCTTCAGGGCGCGTCAGAGTTTGGATTTCACCAATCCGGTCACTGACGAAGGGTTTGTAGTAGGACGAAGTTCCCCTGATCCAGTTGGGGACACACGAACTGTCCGTCCAAAAGAACCTTCGGACCACCCTTCTTCGTAATGCCTTCCCCACGCAGATTGCCAGGCGAGCCCCTAAGAGAGCTGCGTTCAGCTCTGCCTTTGCCACTGAGATGGTCTTCAACGGTGTCAACTTGGTTTTGGCCATGACTATGTTAGTTCGCATACTGCCATCTTTGTAGACCACTCGTGTGTAAACTACGGCTGCCACGGCTTCCTTCGATGCGTCCCCGAAAGTATGCAGCTCCACGGTATCGATGGAGTCTTCATCTGGGAAGAGACATCTGGGGATTTCAACTCGTTTTAAGTCATGGAGAACCAACAACCATTTCTGCCACCACTGGCATGCTTCTTTTGGGGTCACATCATCCCAACCCAAACCGCCGAGACCCAACTCTCGGTGTTTGATCTTCGTTTTTACTGTCGCCGGCGCCAAGAACCCCATTGGGTCGTAGACCTCTGCTAGGGCCTTTAGTAATCCTCGTCGTGTGAACTTGACGTCGTGCGGATCGACTGCCCCCGATGTGAGGACGTCACGCAACGGTACCCATTGTACCCCCAAGACTTTAGTGACGTACCTTTCGTCACTCGACGTAACTGAACTAATTTTACCATCTCCGATGTGGCTTAGAATGGGAGGTCTATTTGTGACCCACTTACCCAAGTGGAAGTTTCCTTTACTCAAGAGATCCACGACTCCTCGAATTCTCGCGATCGCTTGGTCTTCGGTGGTACTGCTATCTAAGTAATCGTCCATGTAGAGGTTCTCCTTCACAGCCAGCGCTGCTTACGGGGAATCTGAACCGAAATCTTAAGCTGTCCTCTTGATGGTGTGAATAGCGATGAAAGGTGAGCAACTATCACCGAAGGCCAGGCGATCCATCTGGAAGACATCGACTACTTCGGCGCCTTCATCCTTCCAGAGGAATCTGTGGAAGCGGGCATCGTCTTCGCGTAGTCTGATGCGGCTAAACATTGCTTCAATGTCCGCGAAGAAGGCCACATCATTCTCACGGAACTTGCAAACTATCGCTGGGATCTCCGTCTGTAAGACGTGACCTGTAAGTAACGCGTCGTTCAAAGACTTTCCTTCGTATTTCGCTGCGGAGTCGAATACGATCCGCAGTTTCTTGTTCGAGGCCGATTTTTTGTAAACTCCGTGGTGTGGCAAGAAATACTGGTGAGGATGTTCAAGTTCCTCGTCCGTAGCCACTCTATGGACATACCCTTGAGCTACATATTTCCTAATAGCTTCGTTGTAATCCGCTTCGTAAGCGGGATCTCTTGCAAACTTTCGCAGCAACGCCATGAAACGCTGTTCTGCAGCTGCGCGATTGCACTTCAAGCTCGGTTCCCCTTCGCCCCACGGTAAAGCGACTTCGTAGCCAGGGTCCAGCCTCTTCGTTCCATCTTCAACCATCTTGACGGCTCTTAGGTCTTCTTCACCTAAGGTTGGTCCATTGCAATGCTCTGTGCCGAACGACTCGGTCTCACAGAAAGCTCAGAACGTTTCATCAAGGTTACCGTAAACCGTCCGAATGAGGTTGACGCACGATTCTTTGTGACCTTTCGGGCCGATTACACCCCTTGCAACCCAACCGAAGTCCTTGCGGATAGCTCCTGGTTTGCCCTTCTTCCCACGGCGCACTTCGATAGGGTTACGTAGGTGGTTGTAGTTAGATCCGATAAGTAAGTGTATCTCTCCTCAGGATTCAAGCAGCGGCAAGTCCTTCAGATGAGTCCACTTCTTCTTCAGTTTGAGCCACTCGATCCTCTCAGTGTTCTCGCAAATCTTCGGAATGGAGTTGAATAATACCGGCAGCATTCCGTTTTCTCCCTCGATCTCTATTTCCACCTGCTGTGTTCGGTAATCTCCGCGCTGACCTCCTACTCCGTAGAGTTCGATGCCGTAGCTCTCCGCCGAGAACCCCAATCGTTTAAGGAAGGCATCTTGAATAAGACACATGTCGCTTCCTTCATCTATGAACAGATTCGCGGAGACGCTTCTTCCTTTGGCGTCGAGTACGCGAACACTCGCGGTACGGCTACCGGCGTTCGGTTAGCCGGAGATGTAATAGCTTGCTGCCTTAAAATTTGCGCTCTGTTTAACCTAGGCGAACATATTTGCGATGGAGGTGTTCGGGCAGCATGCGCGGTTAAGCCTTGTCCCACCGTACGTGGTGTAGGTACTCGAAGGGGTGGTACTCCTTCGGTTTGCGGTACGGGTTCGGGTCTTTGTGTATGAACTGGAAAGGTTACAGGTACGGGATTCGGTCGCGTCTCGGGCTCTGGTATTGAAGCCGGTGTGGTTTCAGACTCTTGATCTGATACCGAATCTCGTACATCCCTCGCAGTACGGGTTCTCGGAAAGAAAATAGCGGGCTCTAGGTAGGAGGGGAAGTAGGCGAATTTGGGGTTTCTGTGTAGGAATCGATTTGGGGCTCGCAAGCCTGACTAACTGGAAAAGGGTTTTCGTGACACGGTTTTAGGCTGCGGTCCCACAAGCCGAATAACCATGGTTATTGTAACCTTTTCTTTGGAAACCGCTGTCCCAGGAATAGGAAAAGTGAGAGATTTCAAAGGAAAAGGTTATAAAAACCATGATTATTCGGCTAGTGGAACCGCAGCCTTAGTCTGTTAAAGTGCACGATTTCAGTTTTTAATGTCGACAAGTTGCGTATTCTGACATTTACAGGGGAGGTGAATTCGACAATTTGAAAGGTCCTAGCCATTTAACGTCTAGTTTCCTAGATAAACCCGGTTTGGTTTGAGGGTTTGAGAGGTAAACTTTTTTTCCTGGTTGGAAATTAACTTCCTTAGCGTTCTGATCGTAATAAAACTTCTGTTTTTCTGCTGCTTGCTTTAAATTTTCTCTCGTGATTTCCCATGCTGAATGCAATTTTTGGACCATTTCGTCTTTGTAGTTGTCTAGCGTATAGCTTATTTTTGGTGGAGACGTTAGTATGTCAATAGGAAGAGTAGGATCTCTTCCATGCATTAGAAAGAAAGGAGACTCCTGTGTTGATGATTGCGTTGCTGTTCGGTACGCGAATAATGCATACGGTATAAACGAGTCCCAGTTTTCTTGTGATTTGTTAACATAATGCTTTAGTAGTGAAATCAACGTTTTATTTAAGCGTTCAGTTAATCCATCAGTCTGAGGACGGTACGCGCTAGTTCTGATTTGCTTAACCTGAAGGGTTTTACATAATTCTGCTACTAATTGTGACATAAAATGAGTTCCTCTGTCTGAAAGAAGTACTCTAGGTGCTCCATGTCAGGCAATAATTTCCTCGACAAAAATTTTTGCAATAGTTTCTGCTTTTTGGTTTGGTAAAGCAAAAGCTTCCGGCCATTTGGTAAAATAATCTGTGAAAACACTTATGTAGCGATTTCCTTTATACGTTTCCGGAAGGGTTCCCATTACATCTACTGCTACCCGTTCCATAGGAGAGGAAACAGGTTGCAACGGGAGCATAGGAGCTTGGACAGCTCGCGTAGTGTTCTTGTGCTTTGCACAGGATTCGCATGCTTTGCAGTAACTTTTAATTTCAGTGTACATTTTTGGCCAGTAAAAAAGTTTCCTAATTTTGTCAAAAGTTTTTTCAAAAGCTAAATGTCCGGATAATACGTGATCGTGCAAGTTTTCTAAGATTTCTGTTTTAAGTGTTTCCGGTAGTACAATTTGTTCAAAAAAATTTCCAGTTTTCTTCTCGAGAAGCGTGTGAATGAGGATACCGTTTTCGTCCATGATAAAGTCTTCGATGGAATATAGCCAAAAAGGGTGTTTTGGTGCATCGCTGTCTAGTTCTTGTGTTTTTAAGTAATTAATTATTGGTGTTTAAGTGTCTCAGTTGAGAAAGGCTCAGTGTCGCTGATAGCGTGAATTGGTGTTCGTGACAAACAATCAGTATTTTTGTTTTTCTTTCCGGACCTGTATTGGATTTGCATATCATAGTCTTGAAGCTTTAGTGACCCACGTGCTAATCGTGAAGAAGTGTCTTTGTTGTTCATGAGCCATTTGAGTGGATTATGGTCAGTGATGACCTTGAATGGTCTGCCGTAAAGATACGGATGAAAGTGTTTAACAGCAAAAAGGATAGCTAAAGCTTCTTTCTCTGTGGTTGCGTATTTGGATTCCGCTTGAGCTAAGGCTCGGCTTGCGTAAGCAATTACAACTTCTTTATTATTCTGAATTTGACTTTGCACGGCTCCTAACCCGAAATCAGAAGCGTCTGTGTAAAGGATAAAATCTTGAGTAAAATCTGGATAGGCTAAAATTGGACTTTCTGTCAAATGCTTTTTAATTTCTTTAAATACGAGCTCGTGTTCTTCTTTCCATTTAAAAGATACGTCCTTCTTGATTAATTTATTTAAAGGGGACGCTTTTGAAGCAAAGTTCTTAATAACCTCCTATAATATCCTGCTATTCCTAAAAAGGAGCGAAGTTCTTTCTGATTCCTAGGATTAGGGTAATCCTTGATTGCCTTTATTTTGTCTGGGTCGGGTTGCACTCCCTTTGTGGAAACCATGTGCCCTAAGTATTTTACAGATGGCTTACAAAATTGACACTTCCTTGCTTTGCGTTTGAGACCAGCATTGCGTAATCGTAGAAAAATTTGTCTCAAGTGTATCAAATGTTCCTTAAAGGTTTTGGAAAAGACTATTAAGTCGTCGAGGTAGACGAGAACATTTTCTAGTCTTTCATCAGAAACAAGTATTTTGTCCATTAATCTTTGGAAGGTTGCGGGTGCGTTGGATAACCCGAACGGTAGACAATTAAATTCATAGTGTCCAAAGTGCGTGGTAAAAGCTGTTTTGAGTTTGTCCTCTTCTGCAAGCTCAACTTGCCAGTAGCCTGAAGCTAAATCCATAATTGAGAAAAATTTTGCCTTTCCTAATCTATCAAGCGTGTCATCTATTCGCGGAAGCGGGTAAACATCTCTACGTGTAATAGAATTCAGCTTACGAAAGTCTACGCAGAAGCGCTGCGTGCCGTCCTTTTTCTTGACGAGCACAATTGGGGCTCCCCAAGGGGAACTGGAAGGTCTTATAATATCTCTTTTTAACATGTCATCAATATGCTGCTTTACTACTGTTTTCTGTGTTTCGGGAATTCGGTACGGTCGTTGATAATAAGGGGATCCTGTAGTTTCAATTGTGTTTTACCATGGTAGTGCGGCCTAAGTCACTGTCATTTTTCGCAAAAATATCCATAAATTCAATTAAAAGCTTTACTAAAGCATCTTTATCCCTAGGGTTAACATTGGAAAATCAAAATTTTCTAACAATGGGTAATCTGAACTAGGAAAGCTATTAACAGATGCGATCGTTAAACCATTTGCTTCAACTACTGTTCCTACAATTGTCTTGCGTTTTACAATTATTTCGCTAGAGCTCTCGTTCCATAACGAAATGGGTATTTTTCCTTCCTCCTTATATGAAATAAAAGCGGGTTCTCCGGAGAGCCCTTGGATTTCGTAATCAGAGGGTTCAAATAGCATATCCGTTCCATGCATTGTCGAGGGGATAATGCATTTGGCAGTAGCTGTGTTTCTACTGTACGGGGGAATTTTGAAATCATTGGTCAGCCTAGCTTCGAAGCTTTCGTGGCTGTTTCTGTCAACGGCACAAACAGATTAGTTTCCTTCCCGAATCTTAATTTCCACTGCCGCTCCGTCAATTACAATTCTTTGCTCTCTAATGGCGTCCATGCCAAGTATAAACTCATTGTCTAGGCCCTCAGCTACATGACAATTTACTTGGAACGTTCTACCGTGGATTTCCAGTGGTAGTTCGTAACATCCTAACATTGTCATAGCTTGTCCTGTGACGGACCTCAGTAAGATACTCGAACTAACTCTGTTCTTGGTCATTTCCGGATTCAAAATCTTGAATGCTTTAGAGTCCATGACCGTGACTGCTTCTCCTGTATCAATTAAACATCTAAACGGTGTAGTACCTATTCTAACATTAACATTAATTCTACCAGGGGGTTTCTCAGAAAAAGGGTTTCTTCTAGTGACCGGTGCCGACTGACCTTTCCCGTGTGCTGCAGCCAGCACCTTTAGTTTAACGGTCTAGAGTGACATTGAGAAGCAATGTGCCCTCGCCTATTGCAATTCCAGCATTGAATGTTAGGGCTCCTTCTTCCGTAAGAGGAGTTTCCGAATTGTCCTCTAGGGCGATTATTTTGATAAAATCGTTACGATCGCCAGAGTAACGAGCGTTGGAATTGCTATCATAACGCTGAAAGGTAACTTGACTGTATGTAGGCCTATCACGTCTTGTTGGAGTGCGGAACCTATTGTTACGACGAACCGGACTTTGAAATCTTACCCGTCTGTCCGTACTAGGTGACCGTCCTCGTTCTTGGCTATTTCCTCGGTCAGAAGTACGAGAGTATACACGGTACGTTCTTTCTGGTGTGCGAAATCTTGCAGGCGCTGCTTGTACTTTACACTGATTTCGCTTTATCTCCTGAAATTCGGTTGTTAAGGCTGCTACGGAAGTCGTTAGCTGCTGTATTTCAGTTTGAATTTGTGAGTGAGATACAGCCTCTTCGTTGCACTCCTCTTTAGCCGCTACTTCTACAGCTTCTTGGAAAGTTGGGGCATCAGCGTGTAACACGTAACGTTTCAAATCTGGCAGAATTCCCATAACAAATTAGTTAAGCGCATTAAAGTCAATGTTCTCTGGTGAAAGATTTTTGATTCTATTCATAAGAGTTACTAAGCTGTTGACTTCGTCGGCGAAGTCGCGAACTTTCTGGTTTGGCTTCTGTCTACAGCTCTGAAGTTTACCTAATGCGTAAGATTCTTTGTGGACTAACCCATACCTTTTCTCAAGTACGTTCTTAAGTTCAGCATAGGTCTTAGGCTGTTGGGGTTGTAGGTTAAGAAAAGTACGAGCGTTGCCTTGCAATTTGTAAACTGTTAGATCTAATTTTGCCGTTTCGTCCCAGCTTGCTGTTCTGCCTATAATTTCTGCGTCATCAAAAAGCTGTTGTAGGGTAGCATGTCCTCCTACTCCTAAAAATGGCGTAATAGATTTCAAAAGCTCAGCATTAGAAAAAGATGAAACGGGACAGCTTGGTTGGTGCGCTGCCGTAGAGACTTGACTGTTAGCTGGAGTGGTATTTTTAAGTTCCAATGCCTGATGGCTATGGGGAGTTGCCATTTCAAAATAAGAAGTATTAAGCAAAATTGACTTACGGTTTACGAAGTTTGCGTGGGTGAAACACGTAATCGGAGTGCGTGTGGAGTTCAACACCGCTGCCACCACTTGTAAACTTGTATTTTGGGTTAAAGATTTAAGTGACTCTGAAGACAAGTTTACTGTTAAAGATCCTTAGCGTTTATTAACGTTATGTACAGAGTAACACTTGTATAATAATTGCTGCGGTTGGAACGCGGCCGCTGATCTCTCCTTGGTCTGCTCGGGTCGGCCGCTTTTGTACATAATTATTGCTGACTCGGCCTTCTTCATTTGCTGTTGATGTTCCGGTTATGTTCAATATTGTAGAGCCAAGCAGTTCCATACGGGATGTCATTCCGGTGCTATCCCGATGCAATACTATCCGGAAGGTGTCTCGGTTCGCTGCCGCTGCACGCGCCATACCGGGTATCATATTAGAGAGAGAGCTTCGCATACAGCAGGGTACTCCTGGGATGATTATGCTTCCGCTCTTTCTCACCTTAAGCTAAGAACAGAATTAGTTATATATTAGTATACGTTAGTTATCTAGTCTAAATTCGCCTTGTTACAGAATTTAGAATTAAAAAGCATTGAATGTTTGCGGGTAATTTTTTTATTTCGCCTTATGTTTTGGGGCGAAAAGGAGTTTCTCGAGATTGAGGAACAGAGTTTCGGTGCAAACTGCCGCAAGGAAGGCTAAGCCCATTGAAATAACCAACATCGAAAAGAATTGCAAAATCTGCAAAAATCACTTTCGAATCAGGACCACATTAAGATAAAATTGTACTGAAGGCTACCAAGTCTATGACAGAGTAGTAGAAAGTAGAACGCGGTAGTAGTAGAGCTGTATAAAGTTCAAGTGAATCAAGTACGTGCCATAAATCAGTCGATTTAATGGAATAAACGCGGACCAAGACAGAAGTCAATTTACGAAACCTATGACCAGAAAAATTCCCCAAATTACTCGCTACAACGGTTTTCCGAGGTGCCAGTACCTCCATAACCATGGATACAAGCAAATACCACCCAACTGAGTGATACTGCCCAGGCAGTACGGCGCAAACTGGCGTAAAGTACCGCAAGGCCTTGACGGGCAAGGCTTGGCAGGCCCAGGCGAGCAAGGCCGCAAGCGGGAAAGGCGTCAGGCGGGCAAGGCACAAGCGGGCAGGAACACACAGCGTCAGTACACAACGGGCGAGGGCCACGTCCTTAGCGTGGCCCCAGCCGGCGAGGCGTGTGCCATTAATACTACTTAGGAGCAATCTCAAAATTCTTCCTTTTGAATTCTTTGGATTCGCAGTTTGAGGCCGCAGTGGAAAGAGTGGGAATCCTGGCTGTATCAACAGTTTACCGGATCATACAGGTAAATTTATTCAACAAGTGGATCTCGGAGTTATATTCACGTGAGCTGTGTTTCTTTCTCGAAAAAAACCCCTACTATTTTCACTGCCATGTTGTCGTTCTGTCACAATTGAGAATACCCAGATCTGTCGTAACTTAGCTTCATACTTAGTGCCCATTGCGTTTAGATGTTCAGTGATACTAGTAAATGTGTAAATGAAGTTTGTTTCCTTGGGCTTTGTTTGTCTTGCTTATTTCTTCCTGACGTTAATTTCTGACGTATTTTGAATTAATTTTTGTTTTCTTTTCGCTACTTTTGATTATTTTTTGGTTATTTTTAAGATTTATTTTTCCTTTTTGATGCACATGATTTTTCTTGTTGTTTAATTTTGCTCCTAATTTAATAGTGCTCGCGATATTAATATGACCCTGTACTATTCGCGAAATTATAGTTCTGGAAAGAAATCAAACGCGAACATCTGAGCGGAGCATCCAATGATTCATCTCAGGTCGAGGAGTTTCCCCGCCCTCACAGCTCAGTGGATTCGTTCATTGAGCGTTCGCCCTTCGCCGTTCTTTCTTCTTCTTCTATTACTTCAACTTCCACTTCCGTTTCTGTTTCCCTTCCTGTTATCCCAGAAGAAGAGTCTGCTTTAATTCGTTACCCTAAGAAAGAAAGAAGTCCTAAACTTGACGAAAATATCCGGCCTGTGACTTGTATTGGCTCTCAGACGCAAGTGAAAGCTCGAGCGGATAATTTCGTGAAAAGACAATTTGAAGGCAAACGAGTTGCATCCAAAGAAGATTTGCTGTTGGAAACAAGTGCAGAAACAAACACGGTGGTAGCAGTACCCACGGCTTCGTCGCCTCCGGCTAGAAAAATATCCCATGAACGCCCTAAGTTGACAAAAGCCAAAGCACACCAGCGTACGATGTTATTACGGATTCTAATGACCCGAACTCTTTTGAAAACAAATTGCAAGAATTGAAAAACCGTAAAACGAGCCGCATTGAAGAAGCTTTTGATGGTGAAGATAAAAGTAAGTTGAAAGACAGTACAGTTAGGTTGCGTTTGTAATTATTTTTGTTTTAATTAATTTTTGTTGCGCTCGGAAAATATGTTCGCGATTTTTCATCGATGATTCACTTTTAGTTACGTTAGCTGTACCAGATCCCATTTTATTTTGAGTCTCGTTTTTTTATCCAGTCTATGAGTTTTAGTCATAAGTTTTTGTTTTAGAAGAGCCAAAGTCATAAAAACCAGCATTGCCGCCGAGGAAAGACCGTCCGCGTATTTCAGAAAGTGACACAAAGCCTGAAATAGCGTCGAGTCCCAGTATGCAAGATTTGCCCAACAACAACGTCACCACATCACCGCCCTTTGAAAGTAATTAAACTCGTATGTTCTACCGCCTGGAAAATGTTCCGTTTATTCCTAGCTTGGTTTGTTGAGTCTTTTTTGTTAAAATGAAGCTTGGCACTCCCTTTTATTTTTGTGAAGCAGGCGAATGATGCTTGAGTCGTGTTATGAACTTGATTATGAGTTGCTTTGTTCTTTCTTTCTTCGTTTTGTCTTGCATTTGGCGACGTATTTGCGCGACATTCTCGCATCGGTTATTAGGCACCATTGGACCCGTCGCGAGTCCACGCCCAAATCCACCACCTCATCAATTGGGTCTCAGGCCGCAAGAAATATGAGATTTAATTCGTCGAAGTTTGTGGCCTTTGGTGACCCATGAAACTCCTTTGAATGAGGAGGAGAAAGGTGAGAGGGTTTTTTGCACCTGTTTGTGGCTTTTTTGTGCATTTTGACTTTTTGTGGTTTACCATGAAGAATTGGCTTGGCGTTGAAGTGACGTGGACTGACATGCTCGGGGTGTATTTAATAGGTGTGCCAACCTTGACGCGAGTAACTAGACTCAATTGCAACTTCCAACCAGTACCAGGAAGCACGGTACCACGAATTGCTCCTTCCTTAATGGTTAGTGTACCAAGCATCTACGGTACCCGAAGAAGAAGTTCATGTACATATACCACCACCAAAGTCTTCGGTACGCAGCCCAGTACTTGACACGATTGACCGAAATACAGGTAAAATAAGAAGGTTGTACTGATACTTACACTCGGGATTGTACCAGAAAAGGATATATCATCTAGTCTCTAAAAAGGAAAGTCTTTATATGTTTAGAAATGATACCAATTTAGGTCGTCTTTCCGTTTGTAGTGAAAGTGATTGTTGTTAATACCGTTAAAGTGAAGGTTCATACTTTCATTTACCTTTAAGTCTTCACTAATTGACTTAGGTTTGCAGGGACAGACTTTGGCCTTAACCTTGTACAGTGCAACCCACTTAATTGAATATCGGTTATTTGAATACTCCGCTCAATTGAGTGGAAAATTGACGGTCCCGATTCAAGCCCATTTGATTCAATGTAAACCTACTACTTTATATTGAATAATGTGTAATTGAATACTCCGCTTTTTTGAAAAACTTTTTAAAGCCCCGCTGTCTATATGACAATGCTAAATAACTCCGTCTATTTGAATACGGATCTTTTGCAATAACCTTTGGCCCTAGAAAGTTGCAATATTCCACGAAGCGCGTGAAAGGTCTTATGCCATAATTACAGTTAATAACCCTTTACCTTCACCTTTCACCTGTGATGACATACCAGTTAAGCCGATTTGCTAAGTTTAGGTTTAGTCGCAAAGTTACAAGCAGTGTAGCAAGCATGTCTAAAAGAAAAAACGCAAGTTTGTCTCTAGCTTACCGTGTGCAAGTTTTTGACCTCCTAGAACAAAAAGAGACACAGGATTCAGTTGCTCAGCGATTCGGCGTTACAAGCAATTGATGTCGTTCGTAGAGTTATAGATAAAACGGGATGCGAAGTTTATGAGCAGTTGTATGTCTTAAAAAAAATTGTACGATGCAAAAGACAAGAACGCAAAACAGCGTTCAATCATGGATTTTTTAAAAAGAAGAATTGCTAAAACTTGTCTAATTTAACTATTAATACACGAAATTAAAAATTTACTATTGTCTCCTTCGATACACCTTTTTTTAAATGTTATATAGGCAACTCCGTATTTTTGAATATTTCGCATATTTGAATGTTGTCGGTCCGGTCCCGAGCCTATTCAATGAAGCGGGTTGCACTGTATATCCCTAGTGAGCTCTACATTATCTCTTTCTTGTATATATATTCCATTTTTGTTGTGAATACATTTAGTCCTTACCTGTTCTTTGAGACTTACAATGGCGCTTTCGGTTGGATCAAATGCTGGCGAAATTCGCCCTCCCAAATTCGCACCTTTTTCTAGTGGTACGGGTGATGACTGGGAAGTGTGGTGTCGGCATTTTGATCGCTATGCGAAATCTAATAATTTAAGTGAGTAAAAAAAGTGGATCTTCTCGCTATGTCATTGCGAGGACGTGCAGAGAAAGTGTTTTCCGCTTTAGATACTGAAACACAAGCAAACTATGCTCGTGCGGTGGCCGCATTGAATGAAATTTTTCAAGAAACTGACCTTAGTGTGTATCAGCGCAAGTTTGATACGATGACGAGGAGCAAGGGTGAATCTGTGCTAGAGTTTGTGAGTCAGCTTCGATTCACCTTACAAAGGGCTTATCCAACAATGGACGTTGTGAGCTACGAACGGATGATCGTCAACCGTTTGGTCGACTCAGCGGAGACACGCGAGTTACGAATGCAACTAAATGCTTTGAAAGATCTGTCGGTAGACAAAGCGGTGGAAATAATTCGTGGTTACGAGAAGGCCACCGATCAAGAAGCTCGACGGAAAGTGAAGATTGTTGCTGAGACGGATTCTTCTGTAGTGGTCGAAGTGGAAGCAGCGACATCGCTATCAATGGAGCAACGTTTATGCAACATGGAGAAGTTATTAGAACAGCGGTTCTCTAATGTTGAGAAATTTATGGAATATATGAAGTCCAATCGTCTCAATAAACCAGCCAATCGGTGGAATAAGCAGAAGACGCTTTCCAACTGCGGAGAAACTGTTAATTTTAAAGCCAACTGTTCCAATCCACGGAAATTTAAAATCAACGCTCAGAAGCAGGGAAACTCCAACTAACTGGAAATTTGGTTCCGTCTCCAGTTAACTCTTCTAAAGGAGCTGATTGGAACTTGTTACTGCAAACGTGAACGTAGCTGCTTATGTGCGAGGATCTTGTAGTGAAACAGTTTTTTTTCATGTAATCCATAGTGTGAGCAGAGCTCATTGCTATCCTGTGTGTACATTAGAGGGGTAATGGCTACGTTTGGGGGGTCACGTACCACAATACATACAAACACATTCATACATTCGCATTGCGCTATAAAATTATTGAGGATTTAGGTTTTTCATTGATGCGCATGTGAACCTATGTACCGCAAGAAATAACTCGGCGTTAGTCAATAGTGTGTCGGTGTTAAAGTGAAGTTTCTTTTGAAAAAGGTCCATTAGTAATGTGGCTCGTTCTTTGTTCAGTAGTCTGCAGTTAAAGTATATGTGGATGAGGTCTTGTTTTGTGTAAATGTTGCAGGGACATGTCGTGTCGTTTGTCTTGTGTATCTTATAGAGGTATGATTTTGTAGGGAAGTGGGACGTCTTTAGTCTGATCATTGTCGAGATTATTCTCCTATCCTGAGGTGTCTTGCAAATAGGTTTGAGTGTCGGCTTTACTTGTAAATCGCGAAGCGTAGATCTTAAGGGTAACCATCTGCTTAGCCATAATTGGTATATCAGATAAAAATTAATCATAATTTATCATGATTTATTATAATTTATCATGATTTATCATGATAAATCATAATTAATCATGATCTTTCACTGAATTTTGTAAGAACTACAATTAATGATGAAGTAAACATATATCAATGTTATTTGTAAAATTGTTATATTAGATGAGGTTTTCGACCTTTTTTCATTAATCCATTAAAATTATGAATAAAACCACCGAAATAATGTCACATTGCCAGACTTTTCCTTTAAATAACTGTACAACACCAATTTCTGATTCATGGAAATTCTATATATTTATATTTTCTCTATTTGGAATAGAATAATACTATCTAACACGTTCTGAATTTTGAACTGATACTTCTTTCGTATAAGACCAAGACTGTAGTGTTGGACAGCACCGCCACCTATACATAGCTCCCTCAAATGCGTCAGTTAGTAACAGCTGAGCTTTGTTTAGCCAGTGAAATCATAGTGTTAGACGTGTTAAAATCATCATCTTTTTAACGTACAATGCACTTTGCATTCATGATAAATTTTTATCTGGGTATGTTGTTTGATTTTCTTTCGAGAGCCGGTTGCATCTTCTGTCAGGTGTACGTTTTTCGCTTGTGCTAGAATCTGGGAGCACGTGGCATAGCTTTTGTGTTTCGCTTCTTTGGTTGTCACAACTGATTGTAAGTTTGGACGAAAATTCAAGAGCCTCTCCAGTGTAAGGAGATCGAGTGGGGGTATTCCGGCTTCGACTTCAAGCGACGTTTTCGGTGTGGTTTTTAAGGCGCCGGTGATCAATAATAGCGCTTGCCTATGGAGTGCGCGTATAGGTTTAAGTTTATCTAGTTTAGCGCTCACCCATGCAGGAAGACCGTAGATAATTTTTGAATAAATGGTACTTATGACTAGCATTCGTAATTGGTTAACTTTTATGTTTGGAATGTAAGTGACAAATTTTTTAGGTTATTCAGCGTCCAGGTACCTTGTGAAGCGAGGTGGTTAGCATTTTTTCCAGTTTAATGTTGTATCATAAATCAGAGCAAGGTAACGTACGCTTTCCTTAGGTTGGATTGTGTCTTCACCCCATTGTAGTTCTGCTAGTTCTTCGGTTCGCTTTCTCGAGAAATGGATGAGTTCGGTTTTAGACTTAGCAAAACTCATGCCTAATCTTTTTCCCCATTTCTCGAGGATTTTCAGAGCATTGCTTAGAAGTTTAACGTTGACTTCCGCAGATGACCCGAACACCACTAGAAGTAGATCATCTGCAAAGGCTTGTATCAGTATTCGATTAGATTTTAATAACGTTACCCGTACGAAAAATGTTACGGTTGTACAGTTAAATAACCGTTCAGGTACACCCACAGAACAGCTGTGTTGAATAGTTAGAACATTAGGTTTTCCTAACGTTAACAGGCGGTATTCTTGGACAATACGTAACGCACGGTTAACTCGGTGTTGAAATATTCTGTCCTCGTGGAGTTAGCTGTCAGTTTGCTCCCGGTTATGGAGAGGAGTATTGATGGTAGAAGCACTCTGCAACGGTGGCTAACTGTCCAGAAACCCGACTTAAAAATACATTGTCTTCACTGTGTTTTTTTAATTTAACGTTCCGTATTCGTAGAGTTGTCAAAAAGCATATTTCCAGTATTCTTCCGGTTAAATAGTTGAATACTGACAGATAATCCAGCCGGAAAAGCTGGATGTTTACTATTAATTAATTAGAGAGATAATTTTTTAATTAAAATATATTTATTTGTACACAGAATGTTAAATATAGTAAATTATGTAGAACCATGTCATTTCGAGATCATAAAAATGTATTTCTTCACGTAAAACTTTAACGCGCTTGGGTAATGCAATTAACAAAACACTTGTTGCTCCACACTAGTTGTTCTCCTTCCCGGAAGCTTTCTTCAAATTCCGGCATTTGTCTTCAATAGCCCGCACGATGTCCGCGTCACGAACCGAAGGGAAGAGGCTTGAAACAAAACCTAAAAAGAATAGATACGTGAATACAGATCTAGCTATTAAACCTTCAAGACATTTTTGAATAGTTTCTTACTTTTAAGAGCTTCTACTTTGGCCCGTTGCAGCACCTTTGCTTCCGATTTGCACCCAACAACCACAGCTCCGAGCATTTCGTAGTCCTCAAACAGCAATTTTAGCAAATTAGTGGTTAGGCAAGGCACGCTTTTGGAATAATTTCGGACGCAGTTATCCAAATCATCCTCGGTCCCGTTAATAAGTTTCAGGAAAGTCTAAAATATAGAATACTAATGAGTTGTAAAGTTGTCTTGAATGCATTATAACTACCTGTTTCGCTGCCAAGCATTTATTGGAGGTTAAATTAGGAGTGGTATTTCTCCCTGAGACTTGCGCTACTGTGAAGTAACCTAATTTTAAAAGAGTATTGAGGATGCCATACAGATTAAAAAGTTCAATTACTTACGTTGTTGCAGTTGAAAGTTTCCATCTTTTAACTCTTCGGAATAGGCCTTTAGTGGTTCGTTTTCCGTTTCCATTTTCGCCACTTTATCACTAAGCCTTTTTGTCTCCAATGCCTTAACTTCGTTGTCAATTTCAAGTTCGCTAATACGTTTACGGCAGTGCGGAACCGTTTCCGTCCCCCCATGGTTGGAATTTGGTGTAAGTGTAGGCGTAGGTGAAGGCGATAATGATGTCCTTGAACAAGTCGGTAAATCGGATGTCTCATCATGGGATTCATCATTTTCTTCAGTAGACTCCGGAGATACAGGTCGCTGGAAACAGTGGTTATTGGACGAACCCTTGTGGCAAAACTTCGCAACAGAGCATCAGCTTCTTTGTCCAAATCACTCTCTTTGTCTGAAAATTGTATGTTTGAATAGCATTTACAATCTTCTATGTTTTAGTACGAGCAACTTACTCCCTGTTGCTAGAACTCTTGCCGAATAGCGTTCTAATTTTCCATTTTTCATCATTTTATGCGGCCACTCCACAAAACGAACTCTGTAAGCACTTTTCAGTAAATGTTTGTCAATCACATGTTTCGACTCTAGAACACTATAGTTATTCTGGTTAACCCAGTACACCAATGCGTACGACATGTTTAACAATGATTTGTCAGGAGACTGAACGACTATCGACTGGCTGGCTAAGTGGAGCCTTTCCGCCAGTTTTCTGTCAAGAAAATAAAAAATAAAACACCAGTGGCGGTTTTCTCGACTCATACGTATGGTTATGGACATAAGGAGCCTTCGAGTAGTGTCTCTATAGGGCTTGTCCCAAATAGGTTTTGCAGTCCTTCTCCGCCAGGTTTGCCACTGTAAAATGAAACTCAAGGCTTGGCAATAAACCCCGCCTACCATGGTCACTTTTTTTTTTTTTACCAGGCATCAACAGTGACGTGCTTCACCTGTCTGTATTATATTTAGTTAAAGAAGAGTGCAAAATGCCGAAATGTTGTATAAAACGCTTATCACAGCAATTTTAAAGAACATTTCGGCATTTTGGACTCTTGTTTAACGAAAGACAATACAGACAAGTGAAGCACGCCACTGTTGATGTCTGGTAAACGAAAACAAAAGTGACCATGGTAGGCGGGGTTTATTGCCAAGCCTTGAGTTTTATGTTACAGTGGCAACCCTGGCGGAGAAGGACTGCAAACCCTATTTGGGACAAGCCCTATAGCGTGGGAAACCCATCCAGGACTCTAACCCACACTACCGAAGTCAACTTTGCTGTCAAACCAAATTTATTGCGCTGAAGGTCCTAAGAAAACTACCAGCCGTACATACTCCCTTTTCTCTTACCCGTGGTGTACATGACTTCCGATTTGACGGACTTGTCCGTAAGATCATCGCAGGTGGAAAAGCCTGGTCAAAATTTCATGGAAAGATTTAATTTAAAATGGAACATTTTTCATAGAGTCAAGATGTTCGCCAGATACTTAATATGCTTCCTTCTCTTATTTGTTGCATTGTTCTAAATGTTCCGATTTAGAGCCGTTTAGGAAATGAAAAATAATTGAGATAAAAAAACAATTACTTCCGTGGGTTAAACGACAATTTGTTTTATTAAATCCAGGAATTACAAAAGAACTGCCATCATGACATTTGCACGCAAACTAGTTTAAAACAAGTACGATATATATGATTTACACCCTAATCTCCCATGTTTGACAGGATTACAAGATGTGAGGGGATGTTTAACTCGGTTCCCCCATAGTAAGCGATGCATTTTGTTACGATGTCTTAAATCCGGACGGCAACGTAACATTCTAAAATCTTTTTAACAACAGAGATGTGTTTTACGTGGCGTAAAAACTCGTCCACTTGGACTTTTTGGCAAATCGCGATGGCTTTTCTTTCGCAATCACCGACCGAAATGATCTTCTTCAATTCGAAAATGTCTTTGTTTGCCAGGGAGATATAGCAATTTTGTCTTCCTCTGTTTTTGTAACAATTCACAGTAAAAAGTTGACCTTTCCAAAACACCTTACGGTAGTGGTCCATGTGTTGATCGTCAAAAATGGTAACCAGTTTGTTGCAAGCACGCAATTCTCCATTGTTTAGCTTAGCACTAGAAGCCCTTCCGATGAGCACGCATTGTTTAGTGTATGAATCACCTTTCTGTCCTCGTTCCTTAGACTCTAGCATTCTAGCTGCTAAATCGATCGCCTCTTTTTCGTTCGAATTGCTCGTAACATTTAACTAAGCAATGTGGCTCCTCAGTGTGTATAAAAGGGAATTTTTTTTAATTATTTGCATACGCACATTCTGGGTTCCCTGAAATAATTTTAAAAGAACGCCATTCTCATTTTCGAAGGTGTATGTAGAATAAGCCCATAAGGGTCCCCAATTGCCAACACAATCTGCTAAATGCAGCATCTGATGCACGTTAAACTTCAAATTGTTTTCCCCATACAGACTTGAAAACTCCTTCACGAAACGTTGTAGAAAAACCTGAGCAATAGGAAGGTCAATTTGAGTGATAGACGAATGTGTCAGAAGATGAATGGCCTTCGAAAGCATTAAGAAGCTGGCAGTTCATTGATTATGCATTGGATTGGCCATAGACTAAAATTAGACGATTCAAATAGGGGAACCCCGTCCGTGTTTACCGTAAGTGGAAGGCAATTGCTTTCTTTTCCAGTAAAATGCCGTTTTGGAATTCTTGGTATAAAATACTGTCATAGATGTCACTAATAATATTAGGATCCCTTTCTTGTTCAAACCGATGATCTATGAACTGACCTAGTCCAATGTTTTGCAAAAGGTTTCGGAGTTGGTGCTCCAATGGCAGTTCGATATAATAACTGTGCATACCCCGAAGTGTTTCTTCGTTGAAATCTTTTGAACACGTATTACAGAAAAAAAGTTGGAGTCGATTTACATAAAGTTGCTGAGCAGTTAGGGCAGTAAAACCGAAAACGAAAGTTGGATTGACGAAGAAGCTTTTCTAACTTATACACCGTGCGAGGCAGAAAGGATGGAGTGGGTAAGATTAAGTGCAATAGATCAAGCAGGTGTTGTGTGCTTGCTTTGGTCAATGATGAAGAAAAAATGAATGCCTCCAGTATTAAGATAACTTGAAAAAGAGTAAGCGTACACGTTTCGTATAGCTTTTCATTCAGTTTCTTCGCATCAGCAGGCAACTCGCTTTCGTCTTCGCACTCCTGTTGTGCAAGAACTTCTTGGTTCTCGAGGCCGCCATTATTAAGCTCGATTCCCTCCTCGGCAAAAGACGAAGTATCTTGACTAAGTTCGGAATCTAAACGTATCAAAACTCCGTAAAGGTAAATGTAATAGATAATAGGAGGAATGAATAAGAGAATAAGTCAATGAATACGTAAACCCGTAAGCTAATTTATCCGAGTGTAAGAGAATAATAATTATCACGTGTTTCATGTTAATTGTGGCAATAAATAACGACACACTCGCTTACCTTTATTACAAGACGTAGAAGGTTCGATATTTCGCTTGTTACGCCAATAGTAATAAGTTGATTTTCGGACAATACCGTTTTTGTACTGTTTCAGTCGCGTTCCTCGTGACCGTTTTGTAGGTCCCATTGTTATTGGTGTTTCAAAGCACAGCACTGAAAAACACTGCACTTCGTGGAAGCTTGATTTTGTTCAATTGCATCGATAAGATTTAGTTAGGGAATCGAATTGTCATAAATTGTGAACAATGCGTCTGAAACGAATATCGTTAGCAAATACAACACGTTGATTCCTTAGCTAGCCTCGCCATGCACTAAGACAAGGTAAGTAGGGATATCCTACTACTGTGCCCTATGCCAACTTTGGCACTAAGAAATCAGCTTATATTTTTCGATTCTAAGGAATCCTGCAATCGATGTTTGATAGACGATAGTTATATGCATCTTATAGTTAATTGACAGATTGTACGAGTCCGTGGAGAATTTCGCGGAGCGGTTGTCCGAGGTTCTATTCAACATAACGTTCACATACAAAGCATTGGTAGTAGCATTGGTATTAAGTGTGATGTCGAACGCTTGAACGCTTTTCCCATCCAGTGGGGCATGACCGAAGGCTCTCCATGACAGGCGTTTTTTTTCCCTGAGTTTTTTGTTTTCCTAAGGTTTTTGAATCCGCGAGGAATGAAAGCGGCCTAGGATTGGCCAATTGGTCAGAGAATCTTACGATAAAAACGTATTAAAAAAGTCTGTGTGGAAGAGCCTTGAATGGTGTCACATGTTCCTTTTCTTCAAGACAGTGGTTTCGGAATATCGGTTTGTCACCCCGGCATTTGGTACAGAAGACATCACCGTTTCATATGGGTCTGAGATTATTTCAACGTTAAACGTGCGAAATCCAGACACTTCTTTGTGGGGTTAGGAATGTGAAACGGTTGAACGCTGTCGACAAAACGAATTGGAGCTTTCCTCTGCACCAAACTTGCATACAGAGGAGGGATGGTAATGGTGGAACTCCTCCCCCCCCCTGCCCAGAAATATTTGCTTTATAGCAGTAAAATATATTTGTAAAAAAAAGTTATGCCCCCCCCCCCGAACCCAAATCCTGAGTGCGGCTTTTGCCTCTATGTGCACTTTAATTATTTACTTCTTTTCCTTTAGTCTGTTTTTTGCCAGTACAATGGTGAACTAAACAATGCATCAATTAATTAACGGAAGATTTTTGGGTCAGTGCCAGTTTTTAAATCCTCTGATTGTGGTCGAATTATGTGTTGTATTGATTTAGTAAAGTAATACACGCGTGGATAATTATGTGTTGTATTGATTTAGTAAAGTAATACACGCGTGGATAAGCTTTTTATTATATTTCATCAAAGCATTCACATATTAATATACACATGCAGTTAACTCGGTGTTATCTCACTGTCTTACACTTGTTGATAACCTTAAATTTACGCCAAGTTGAGAAGCGAGGTGGTGAACTGGCAATAAATTGACAGTTTCAAACCGTCGAGTAACCGTGCGGCAAAGCACAGTTTGGAAGCCAGGGGGTTGACTGGCAGTAAAAGGCCAGTTCAGACCGTCTGTTAATCTGCAGTACACTGTTGTCCAAGAATACCGCAAAGAAACTGCGGTCAACCGGCATCAAACAGGCAGGGTACTAAACGCTGCAACCGTTACTTTTTCGTATGGGTAGTGCGCCGTCCACGTGTATTAGAAACAGGATTGGTGAGAGTGGTGAGCCCTGTGGGACCCCTTTTTCTAGGGTGAAATCTTCACTTCTTACTCTTGCATTTTCTATGAAACCCCGCCTGTTGCTCAGAAAACTTTGGAGCCAATTGACCAATATGACGGGGACATTTTTCTTCCGGGCTTCATTGTAGAGCTTATCGTGGTTAATGTTATTAAAAGCTCCTTCTATATCGAGAAGTAGCGCAGTAGTAACTTTCCAGCTGTCAAATCCGGTGAGTATGATGTCTGATAATTGCATCATTGCATTCGTCGTAGAACGTTTTGGTCGAAAGCCCCATTGATTTATTGACAGGTAATTACGGGATTCGAGGTGTTGGAGCAATTTTACAGTAATAGCCTTCTCCAGAATCTTGCCTAGACATGATAAAAGGGAAATTGGACGGAAGGTTTTGTAATTCGAGTAGTTGGGCTTGTTCCGTTTCGGGAGGATTAGTATTTTTGCTATTTTCCAACTAGTCGGGAAATAGCTTAGTCGTAGGCTGGCATTGAAAAGCTCTGTGACTAATTCAGCAGTGGTCTCCCATGTCTTTTTAATAATGATAGGCTGTAAGTCGTCCACTACCGGTGCCTTGATATTTGGTAGGTTTCCGACTAGCAGATCCAGTTCTTCTTTGTTAATAGTTACCTCGTCACTCTGTCTCGTCTTGTAAGGGTGTCTCGGTCTTATTTGTCGATTAGTCGTGGTGTCGCTGGCGATTCGACCATCAAGTATTTTTGTGGCTAAGTAGTTCAGTTTTAGGTCTTTGTTCTCAATTGTGTTTCTGGTTTTCATCTAATAGTTGTTCTAATGACTGTGTATTTTTTGTTTCTGTGAATTTCCTTTCCAGTTTCCATAGTAATCTTGAGTCGGGGGTATCAATTTTTCGTTGCCAATATTCTTCGCGAGTATGTCGAATCTTTGACGTATAGAGATTCCTTTTATCTTTCCATTTTCTTTCGTTACTATGGGTTGGGAAGGTTCGATAAATTTGCAGTGTTTTGGCCACTTCTGTACGCAAATTATTCAGTTCACGATTCCACCATGGGTTTTTTCTATTTGTAATACCTTGTTTCGGTATATGTATTTCTGCATTTTTGTAAACAGTGGTAGTAAAAGTTTCCACTGCTGCTTCTAATTGGTCAGTCGTTTCGATATTCGAAAAAATTCCCCGTTTCAACTCGAGCTCTCTCTTTAGATCAGAGTTAAATTTTGACCAAGCTGCTTTGCGGTAGTTCCAGACTTTTCTTTTAATTATTTCCTTCTGCAAATTTAGTTTAAGACTGACGGCTTTATGGTCGGACTGATCTGGGAAAACGTTGGCATCAATTAATTCAAGGGTTATTACGGGAAGTAAGTCAGGAGACGCAAAAGCTCAGTCCAAGTTGAGGATTCTTCTTTCTCGTTTGCGAAGGTGGGAATATTCCAGTTATTGATAAGTGAAAGCTTTTTATCGTTCGTGAACTCGTACAATTCTCTCCCAGCTTTATCGGCTGGCTTATCCTCCCAATGCCAGTGATGCGCGTTAAGATCACCGCAAAGTATCAGATTATCAGTTCCCTGTGGTATATCATTCCAAATCTTTGAGAGAAGGTCTATCAAACCATTGGTATGTTTTCGATATACGGCGATAAGAAATATTGACGGCCTATTTTTGGGGGTAATCTTGAGTGTTGAGTGAAACCGTTATTCCCATGCTTGTTGACTCTGGGTCGGCAATTACATTGGTAAAATCTTATCTTTTTATTATAAAAATTTCCCTCTAGAACCAGTGACAATTCGTGTGAAAGCAGCAAAAAGTCAGACTAAGCACATTTTGGGCAGCACTGTCGCTTCATTCAAAATAAATTCGAGGGAGTTTACTTTTAAAGTTTACGTCACTGACGAGATGAATCAAGAAGTCTTTTTGGGGCGAGATTTTTGGCAAGAATTTGGAATGGTGATTGATTTTAAAAATAGTGTGCTGCGTTTTGGAACTCATCAGGTGCTTTTAGAAGAAACCATCTCAGATACGGTTGGCGTGGTGTTAAAAGAAACTGTTTGTCGTGGTGTAATGAAATGCTGACGATGGCCCAAGTGCCTGATACAATCTCTGGCCAAGGATTAGTGGAAGGAACCTCTAACAACGCTGCGGTGAGAGGTATTTTTGTTGCAAGGGCATTAGTTTCGGTGTGCAATGGAAAAATTTCAGTGAGATTGATGAATGATACAGATCGACCTGTTCGGTTGAAGTCTGGCGCTGGTATAGGAGTCGTAACGCTTTTGGTGAATTCAGTAAACCAGGTGATTACTGAGAATGTTGGGTATGATACCACACCGTAGGACATAAGAGACACCGAAGACAGTGGTTTGTTTAAGGAACACGTAGGTCCTCTTCTTTCCCTATTTTAAGAACCGTCCCAAACTTTATCAGTGAGTCAAAGGGATGAACTGGAGAAATTGCTCCAGAAGCATACAAGTGTTGTGTCGTTAAACTCGAGTTATTTGGGTTGAACGACGTATTTTAAGCATTGCATTAATACCGGAATGCAACAACCCGTCCGCGCCCATCCCAGATGAATACCTGTAGAGGAGGGATGGGACAGTTTACACGTGGGACAAACCGTACAAAAATCATAACTAATGAACTACGACAGGTTTGGATCTGAAAAAGATTGTACACTTAGTGAATACGACGAAGCTTTCATGAGGAAATTTTCGTCGAAAAATATTGAACCGTTTTTGAGAAAATAAATAAAAACTGAATTTTTGGCCCTTTTGGTAAGAAACGGGTACTGATTATTTCGTTGTAGCACTCATAATGTGTATCTAAAAGTGAAATAAAAATTACTTTTATGTAGCTGACAAGTTGGAGAATAACTCCTCCAAAGGTTTGTTCTAAAATCGCTGTCCTTTTTTTGCACGAAATTTTAAACTCCAAAGGGATGATTTAGTACGATTTGGACTCAGCCATTTGCATTGCCTTTTCTGGTTGTGAATAATCATTTTTACAAAATCGTGAGTTTCCTTGCACTAAATTGAGCAAGTTGATTCCTATATCGAAAGGGAGTATAACTGTTAAGTTTCGTTTAGATATTTCAAGTCTATTATGTATTTTTAAAAAAG
>JAHZNP010000283.1:0-82809 GCA_020615345.1 Triops cancriformis
TGTAGTCTAACTATCCCAAAAAAGCTAAAACAAGGTGAAAGGTAAAGCCCAATGCCAAGAGTCTAATTCGTAGAAAAAGTCGAAAGCGTAGAAAAACGTCAAATTCCCAAAAGAGTAAACAGTCAGTAGTCGAGGTCGCAATGTCCCACGGGTCAAGTCTTTGCTAGTGAAGCCTTCCGGATACCTTTATCCGGAACAAGAACTATTTTAAGAAATGTTTAGATTGGATGCGCTTTGATTTGATTTTGGCGTGTCAGGTAGAACCAAAAAAAATAAACAAATAATATAAAATTGAGTTTCCTCTAAATAAATTGCGTACTTTCTGGGGCCCCGAATGAGCTCATTTTCCTGCTGTTTCACTTCTCGCAGTAATATCGTTGGTTAGAACTTAGAACAAATGGTGACGATATGGTCAAATGCAGTTTAAGCTCTGTTTAGTGCAACTCTCTAGTGGCACCCACGCAGTTCTTCATTTGTTAACCGAAAACTATAGGATTCCAAGCTCTTTCTGAACTACTGTTGCACGCAGCTGTAGTATAGCTTTTCATCATTTTTTGTGCGCCGAACTTATGTATAAAAAAATATTAGCGACGTCCTTCTGGGTCGGTTCCTAACTCGATGTGTTTTAATATTTCTTAAATAATAGTTCTATGTTTGTGACCGTCGAGAAGAGGCTGGTTAGTGAATGCACGAGGCAGTTGAGACGAAAATTATAACGGATTTATTTACGGTATGAATATTAAGGTAACGGAGGCTACAATACATAGATATCTCAATAAATAACGCAAAAGCTATAATGAATAAATTATGCAAATTTAGTATCCAATAATGAGACGATTAGGCCACATGAGAAATATTTCAAGTAAAAGAGGTTTACTCTCATTTTCTCGCTTTACCAAGATTAGTGTAAGATTAGTGGTCGATTAGTGGTCGCTAATAAGTGGTTGAGTAGCCCATCGAGTAGCTAGCACATTTTTACGTATAACCCGTCGAGTACCTAGCACATTTTTACGTATAACCCATCGAGTAGCTAGCACATTTTTACGTATAGTGAGCACGAGCACTTAATACAGTTTATTCCCGTTCGTACACTAAGTGAAAGTGAAACAATGGCTTCCACTTACAATTGATCTACCTTCCTCTTTGCACGTATTTCTCTTACTATTCTCAAATTAGCTTCGATATGTGAACCTACTTTCGCACGTTCCCAGAAATTCGCCCGCTAATTTCTGCCCTTGGAAACTCTTCTCGGATGTCCTTTGCAAGTTCTCAGCTTTCAACTCCACCATAATAAAATGAGTTCCCAATCGATAAGGGGGCCCAAGTAGCCATAAATAAACGCAAGCAAAAGGGTAAATCGAATGCAGTCGCATAAACGGATCGGAAGCTCTTATTTCTACGCCGGAATTCGCGTCCCGAAAGTAGTCGTAAAAGCTCTGGTCAGAACCGTACTATTACTATTACCGACCCAGATGACTCCCACCTTTCGCCTGCCTTTCTAGGGTCAGTCTCAATTCATAGAGGGGAAGTCGCTTGGGGGAAAATTCTTCAGTGTGACAGTCTTGGTAAGAGTTACATTTCTGCGATGACCGTTTCCGTTTCGAGCGCACGGGTAAGCACCCTAAGGGGGTTGTTGTTGGGGTATCAGCTCCATTTGGGTCGCTTCACTAGCACGCTGATTGGATCAGCTTCCGGCTTCCGATGTCACCGGATATGTTTGCTTTTCGGGGAGGGTTGTAAAAGCGGATAACAATGAAAAAGGAGAGCCAGTGACTAATATTGGCGTAATTCCGACAAAAACTGGAGCTCTCGTATGCGTTGATCCGCAGCGGACAATAATAAACCCCCTATTCTTAACTCCCCCCCTCCCCCCGAATCCCACCCCAACGCTCACCACCCTCTCAACCACCCTTCTAAACCAAAGAGGGACATTACCATGGGTGGTAAGGGTCACTTTCCTCCGGTTGTCAGTTCTGTGTGGCTCATAGATTACCGTAGTCGTCGTATTCATATCCGTTTCGTCCGATTATCGACCCGCAATTTGCTACGGTCAGCGAGATTCGCCCCTTCTATGCTATTAAAGTTATACAGTAATTCAGTGTGCATCGTTCTTTGGCGCTCATGTATTCATTTTTCGTTTTCCTGGCCATTAACGAGAGACGGAAAAGGGGAACGAGGTCAGTTTTATGCCAAGTCAGTTGGTCAGTTCAAATTTCGGTTCCAGTCTTTTTCGTCTCAGTGTGCGTTTCCATTCGAGGCTTTTCAAGCAGAAGTTTCTTTTCCCAAAGATCAGCTTTTTTTCTTTTTCTTAGAAAAACGGAAGAACATTGATCAAGGGTGCTTTGGCGGCTCATTAAGATGCATTCGTCGATGACGGGTTTTATTCAAAACCTTTTTTTTCGGTAGGGATTGGTGTTCCCCTTCTTTGGAAATACGATGAAAAGAAACGAGTTACAAACGTTTTGCTTGGTCAGTGCAATTTACTTGAAACATATCATCGGCAAAATACTGGTCTTCGGAATGATATCTAATGCCCACTCAGGTTTTTTTCTTTCCTTTAGCTGTTTTTTTTTGCATACACGAACACACGTACACACAGAATAACGTAACCAAATTTTGTTTTTCAGTTAGGGTTTTACAAAATATATGAACGTAAAATGCCCGTCGTTTAATATATATCACAACCCCAAATGTCCGTTTCTGAAACCACTGCGAAACTTGCTCGTATTACTTTCATCAAAAAATGTAAAATTTTCACTGTAAAGGAAGCTAATTTTGCTTTACTAGAACTTTCACTTTTGACAGAGTACATGACAACGCATCCTTTTCGTGCGTCTTTGACAATAACACACTTTTTTTAGTGATATCTCGTACAATATCGCTATTAGTAACTCAATAAAAGTGCAGAAACATCTCAGACTGAATACCGAATGGAAAGAGTAGTGAAAATAGGAAAGAAAATCAAATTGGACTATGGAAGACAACAGTTCGTCCTTAATTGTTGTTACAGGATTTTTTATCTACTTTCGAAGATATCCTCTTCAATCTCGGATCATTACTCGCGATTTCTATTTTGTGCATTTTTTGCAGAATCTTCGAGATTTCGCTTTGCATTGGTCGCTTTTTTCCGATATTTTTATGTTTTTTCTGCGCTAGACGGACGACTGGGAGGCGCTGAGGAGCCCGCAGGGGACACTGAAGCTGCCAAAGCATGGATAGCGCCTGCGGGCAGGAGAGGGTGGTGCCCGTAGAGCGAACTGGCCGCTAGACTGGTTGCCGGGAAGCCGGGCATGCCTGGAGGGCTGGCTTGAAGCAAAGAGGGTGGTACGCCTGCAGCGGCGAAATGACGAGGTAATGGCCCAGTCGTCGCTGAAGACGTAGCGACGGCTGGTAAACGTAAAGCGGCAGCAGCTTGTCGGTAGTACATATCCAAAGCGCCTTTTTATATGGGCAAGGAATGAAGCAATAAAAAAAGACAAAGGAGTACGGTTTTAGTATAGTCGACACATTTACGTAAGTAAAATAATGCGACAAATACAATGGTAAATTTGCCTTCGAAAGACAATTTGTCCCAAAAAATCTTCACTGATAAATTTTGTGGAAAAATTGGGTCATAGTTAGACAGTCCATCAAATTAGCTTTCATTTAATTCAATTGCGGTAGAATAGAATTAGGTAATTAGAGTTGACAGATGCATATCAAACAAGTGGTAGAACTGTGGACTTTAGGGGTTTTACGAAAAAATTGCGAAAAAAAGTCAAAAGGTAAATAGTTAGTGAAGCTATGATAAACTCGTAAAGAACACATCCAAAGTATCTGTGTACCTTAAACGTAATATAGATCCACGTAATAAGAGCTTTAACACATTTGCGAATAAATCTGACAGGAAATATTCGGAAGTAAAAAATAAGGAACGAAACAGTCACTCACTGGCTGGAAGCCCGGCAAGATGGGGATGGGTACCAACAGCTGCGTTGTACGGCCAGTAAGGTGTACTAGCATACATTCTTTGTACAGCGGCCAAATTTCCTGCTTCTGCCAGTAGTTCGAGTCCAACGGCTGTTTGGCGTTTCCATTTAGTCCTTTAGCGGTAAATAAAATCTAAACTTTATTTGCGCACTTTTATGCGAAAAATAAAACAAATTCAAATCAAAATATCCGCTAGTATAGATATACATATGAAAAAGTGTACAGCGAGCTCAAATTCACTGGTAATATTGTACACAATTGGCTGCTTAAATCTCCGAAATTTATTATTATTTTTTAAGCGAGCTGGCGAAGTGACGAAGAAACCTGGTGGTTCTTGACAAAATACAGTAGCAGTAAGGTTGAGGTAGAAATGAGAAAGGCAATACCTTCGGTTCTGGTACCAAGTTTTGACTTGGGTGTCGCTCAATCCCAGTTTGCTGGCCAATTCCAGGCGATCTTGGACGCTGAGATACTTTTGGCGCTCGAAGGATTTTTCTAAGGTTTGGAGCTGGGTGTCGGTAAAAGCAGTACGCGCTTTGCGCTGTTTACGGTGGTTGCTACTGCTGCCGTGATGGAGATGATGATTGTTAGGTTCGTGATGATGGGTCAAGTTGTGACTGGTTTTGCTGGAACTCGAGTTCCGTTTCCGGTCGGTGCCGGCTCCGTCTTCATATTCTTCTTCTGCTGAATGGCGACGGTCATCTCGACGATCTGTGTGGTTTTATAGAGAAAAGGCACGATATAGCGTGCAGAACTAACCAAAGGCTCAACAGGGAAAGACTAGTAATGCTAATAAAAAGCAGAAGAGAGAGAGAAAAAGCTTTTATAGGCACTTATGCATGAACGATGAGATTGCTAAAAAGTCTCGGAGAAATAAACCTATCACGTTCTAGTTTCCCTGAGTAAGAGAAGTAGAAAGGAAACGATATGCTCTTTCTCACGCGAGTCGAGTAACCGTGAACCATATGTGCGGCGATTTGATTGGAGACTCCTTGGAATTAGATAGGGAAGTTTCAGTAGCTTAATATGCGTTTCGCCGCCTTAGTATAACAGCATTTGATAAAAGAAATTGGTTATTATAGATGCTTGTATAAAATACTATATTTCCTAAGCTCATTTTCTCGAGAAAAGAAGACTTTATTGTTTACGCCCTGTATCATAGAATGGGATCTAATTTTGCACAATTTAAGGCTACTTATTTTGATAGGTGAACGCGAGCTCAATCTGGAAGTACTATACAAAATTGGGTACAAAAGGAATGAAAAACTAACCGACATTCGAACAGCAATAAAATAGCAAAAGGTTTATGGCGCTTGGAAAACCGCTAATTTGAGGCTGGTTTCCTAGCTTAAAGCTGGCACTTTACACAAAAAGCATGCAAATTAGTGTACTGTATTGTGTTCTGCCATAAAACTTCGAACTTTAGAGAATAGCAGATGCAGCCCCAAATCGTGTACTTATTGTCAGAATTTCATTCAAATTACGTATTCGTTGCTGGTGTTCTATCTAAGATTGTGTGTTAGTTGTATTAAATATTTATTCTGTTATCTCTTTAGTTTTATTTCTTTATTAATTGTGAATATATGCAATTTTGGAGTATGGTATTTATTCTGTCTTTATTTAAGGCCACTGTATACCCTTCTCTTATTTTACATTGACTGACAGTGAGAAACGACAAAATCGCGTTGACGATATTTCAATAACTATTGCGTAGTTTCAGTAATTTCTCTTCCAAAATTTTAAAATTATTAATACCTAAAATCTCAATGAAAGAACATTTTGAAAATTCAGATTAAAAAAAAATCTAGGGATTAAAAGATTCTAGGGATTATCAATTAAAGCTTTACTGTCAAGATTATTTCGAGAAACATTGAGTGGTAAATGCAAAATCGTCCTAATGCAAAATCTTCCTCTGTTCTTTCGCCAACAAACCCTGCCTGGCATTATATTTTATTTAACCTACAGTCTTTTCCGGAAGAAAGTTTTGGATATTTGGCGACATAAGACGCTCAAGCAGTAGAACATTAATATCATATTTTTATTATTGAAATTCTTGAAGCGTAATATGAAAGCCAAGCAGTCGTATTTCACTTCGGGTGTATGCGAAATCAAAGGAGGGGCGGTTCACCATAACGCGGGTGGTTAGTCATAATGATGCGCTTGGGGAAAATGGGTTTTATCACTGTCAACTTTTTCGCGTGTTTGCCTTTCTCGGTTTCCCTTTACCAGCACATGTCAAAAGCTAAACACCGGAAGCTTTCCAGTAGTCGAAGAGCTAATTTTCATAGCCCTCCAACCCCTCATTCTCCCTTCTTTCCGTCGTTCACTTCCTACATGTCTATTATACCGTACGAGCGTGGGTACAAAGTTGTAACCTTTACCTCGTGATTGACAAGTGACACCGAAACCGCGCAGCGGTTTGTAATCAACACTTTTAAATAGAGCCCATTATTATAGGTTGCTATTCTATACCTGAATCCTCTCTTTTCCTGTATTATTTCCTTTCTTTTACTATTTTATTTATTTTGATGACTTTTAGCTCGTAGGATACTTCCTATTGGATTGCATTCCTTTTTCTTCCTTTTTTCCATCATTATTTAAGTTTAAAATCGTCTAAAGATTCAGCTAAATAGACCAATTCAAATTAATGGACCATTTTGTAGTGAAGTACTGTTATCGCGAAACCATAGACAATGGACTGATGCATTGATTATAGACGCATTTTTGTGGGGAAGTATAGGCGCTAGCAATTTCTGTGGTAGACGCTTCTTCAAGCATAACTGAAGTTGCGAAATGGCGGGAAGAAACATGTAAAATGTGAGTAGTTTCGGAGCCCAGCAGTTGACACGCCGGCAGACGGACTGGAACCGGAGTGTGTAGTAAATTAGGAATGTGAGTGGTTACTATTCCGCATTTTTTATTGTACTTGTTTTCCTGGAGCAATTCTTGAACCGAGTAAGTCACGCAAGACGCGGATTTTGGATTTCTTTCTCTTTTCAGTGATAACTTAACTCTCTTTTTTATGACTTTCCTCGTAATGGTTCCGGACTCCGGCCTAGTCCAGATTAAGGACAGTTGTCTTTGTTCAAGTTTTCTTTCTTGTCAAAGAATGTGACATCCTGGACAAGGAGAAAAAATAAATTGCCAAAATTTACAAGTTTTTGGGAAGGTGGAAGATGTCATAGTTTTTTATATGAGACAAGTTATGGAAACGAGTTATTGCTTTATATGGCATGAATGGTCAGTGTCGCGTTCTTTTCTTTTCTTTTTACTGTTTCCCCACGTTTTATGCGTTGTTTGGGAGTTGTAAGTGATGGTCAGCCAAAGTTCCGGTGCTGCGCACCTCCTTCAACGGGTGAAACATTTTCTTTGTTATGTCACAGTCCACTTCTGCAATATATCTATAATAAAAAGCCCAAGCTTTCCGATTGTAGGCCATATATGTTTCTATGTATGGCTGAGAAATCTGATTTGTGCCCATCACGCAAACAGTAAGTCGTTTGGTCCAGTTGCTAGCCCATAGAGAGAAAGAAGGTATAAAAAACGTAACGGTCAGCCGACCGAAATCAAGCTTTTTTTAGTATATTTACGAGCCTTTGGGGATATCAAGAAATCGTGCAGTCTTTCAAGTCCTTCCCTTTTTGAATAATATACGAAATAGTGGGTCTGTTTTTCGGGAATCCCTTTCTTAGTCAAACGGTTGATTTCTTGCACTTCGCATGACAGTCGTGGAGCAAAACAAAGTATAGAACATAATACCCGAGTTTCTAGTATATAGTACTGATTCTGGAACTCTTAAAATTTACGTTCTTATAATTATTTCGGTTTGGAACTAGGTGGCCTATCCCAGCTTCAAAAATTCCAAAAGTTTTCCAATTATAGAGATAAATCTGTCTAGTGCGATATTAACTTCTTATTGCACTTCTTTCAGAGTTTATATCTTATTTATCCTATTCGTGTAGCCAGACAGAAGAAATTTAGTCATTGCTGTAAAAGCGTCTTCGTTCAAGGCATGTCCTACGACAAAACACAGAAGCAGGTTAGTTCCATGAAATCGATAAGTGCCGTCTAGCCCCTCTTGACTCCGCTCTTGATAAACATCCGGATCTCCCAATCTTGTTCACCTTCTCCCAACAGCCCAGCCCCTAACCCAATCTCAAAATAAGATTTTGTACCAGTTCCTCCGAAGAAAACAAAGTTTTTACAAAATTAAGAAGAAAAAAATTCGCTAATTTTACCGGACCATAAAAAACATAGTTTTATCATAAAAAAAACTTTCTCATACGGAAAGTATACCATCCTCTTATAGACGATTGCATGGAAAATTTGCGCGGACGATTTTGCATTTCAATGTTTCTCGAAGTAATCTTGATAGTAAAGTTTGAATTGACAGTTGTCAGAATTTTACAAATATACTTCTTTGAAAAAGGCAAAGACAAACTACACTTATTCAAGAAAATATGTCAGCTTTTTTCCAACGTTCTGAATTTTGAATTTCCCCACGTTAGATTCTAGGTGTTATTTTAACATTTTGGGGAAAAATTTCCAAAAATATGCAACAGTTTTGGTTGATATTGTTCAATTTTCTCGTTTTTCCTATTGAGTCGATGCAAAGTAACAAAAAAGGTCTACAGTGGTCGTAAACCTGCGGATAAAAGCTTAAGCGATTTGGGCTATTCGAACGTAACCGTTCAGTGATTCTGGAAAGTCCAGATGGTTCTAACATGGCTTTTGATGAGCTATTAAAAACTTTGCGGGCTTGATTACAGCTAAACCAGCTTTAGGTATGGTCCTATGCTCTGCTGTACTGTTCTGGGTTCCCTATTAGGAAATGATGATGCGGGTGGATTCGGTTAGAATTGACGGTGCGTGACCAGAAGTGGCTCGTCGGCCCTTCGTAACGTGTCTATTCGTTGGGAGCGTACGAGTATTAGTGGGTGCAACAATGCAATAAAACTTGGGCTGAGAAGAGCTTGACCATACTGTCTAATCCCAAACTGTTAGGAAGGAGAAAAACAGAGACAGGGAGACCGCAACCAGCCACTTCCGGTGCTTATTTACCTCGCCTCTTTTTAACAAAATTTCCCCATCCTTTACAGAAAGGTTTGTACCAAACAATACCTGAAATGATTCGCGTTTGATTTAAAATTCTCTAACGGTTGGGGATTTTTGTTTTTCAAATCAATTGCGTTAATGTTAGCGTCTAGGTTTTAAGTATTGCTTTCTTAAACTCCAACTGTTGCAAGTTTTTTTACTTTTTTTTCTTAGAATGGGCTTCTGAAAGTTCTGTTTCCGAGGTTATATTTCGAGGTTAGGAGTTAACTTTTTTTTTCGGAGAACCGCAGGGAAATTTCTTTGAGAATTGGGGAGAAATTGGGTCGGCCAGCAGATCGACCAAATGTTTAGTCATTGATGGTTTTTGTTGGTAGCAACTATGGGAAATTAAGCAGAAGTGAAAGAGGCCTAATTAAGGGAAGGAAGTTTCAACCTGACTTGATGACTTAATAAGCTGCACAGGCCTATGGAACTTCTTGGGATACAGTATTTACGGTTAGAAAGCGAAAAAAGAATCTTTCTAGTGCATTTTTGTTTGTATCTTCTTGTGTATTTGGGATCTTTCGTTGTGGAACTGTTCAATTTTTTCTGGGAGGAAAAGAAGAAGGATGGTTCGAGCCAACATGAGACTATGTTTAATAATTTCCTATTTAAACCGTTAACCGCAAGTTTAGCTTCTGCTCACCGGACTTGAAAACGTTTTACCATATCCGGTACTCAAATTGTTTGCCTCTCACCCGCTCTGCTTTTTTGTGCGTTAGTTCTCTATTGTTGTAAACCTTTTCCTTTTACAGGATATCATGGTTTTTAGAAAGAAGATATGTTACATACTACGGGAAATCCATCATTTGAATATGCAGACACCGTAACCGGCAAAAAGGAACAACCTTTCTATAGAAACTCGCTGAGGAATTAAGTTCTGATTCATTCAGGTTCATTGTTATGAAGCGCGGCTAATTATGGGAGTAACGATTTGTATAAAGTAAGAAAGTTTCGCATTGTCAAAAGACACATTCCATATAGTACAACAAGATCTTTTGTACATGTGCACAATTAATATCTCACAAACGTATTACTCCAATTTATTCAAAATTTAAATACTCGGAATTATCAGAATGAACACTCGGAATTACCAGAATTATTATGAATTAATAGAATTAATACTCTGAATTACTAGAATCAATACGCTGAATTACTAGAATTAATACTCTGAATTAACAGAACCAATATTCTGAATTGATAGAACTAATACTCTAGACTAATTCGAAATCTTAGACATTTAAATAATCATTGTCTACTTAAAATAAAACTTTAGAACGCGAGTATTCTCTAGGTAGATCTGAAAGGCTTTTAACTTTATTTATTTATTTATTAAAGAGTTAGTTGTAATTTCTTACGTGAAGCGCGGCTTCCTTCGCTGTTGTAACTGCGCTCAGATTCCACATCTATGTCTTCATTATCGTCGCTGCCCTCTGCATCATCTTCTTCCTCTTCTTCGCTACTCCGGTTCAGGTTGTTATTATGCGAGAGATCCATAACCATCGAATCATTCGAAAAGGGTTTCTTCTTTGGATTGGGTGATCGTAAACGTCCGCCCTCGTCATCTTCATCATCCTTGCCGCCATTCCGAAAATGACTGGAGGGGGGTAAATGCTCTTTTTTTGGGTGGTCAGTAGGTCCTGCAACTGTTTGAGCCGGTACAGGTACTGGCCAGTGGCCAGCTGCATTCAAAATATCTCCAATCATGAACGAAGACCGAGCGCGAGTCACCAAAGCCATGGCGGCTAACATGGACGCCGTGGCGGCCGAATCCGCCCCCACTTCTTGACCTTGACCTACCCCTGGCGGTGGGTGACCTAAGAAGAACGGATGCTGAGCAAAGGCAGCAGCCGCAGCGATATGATGCGGAGGGTCAGGGGGTGGAGTCTGACCAGCTTCGGTGGAAGAATTGGAAGAAGTCGGCCCAGGTCGTTGGGTCAACTGCAATGGCGGTGTAAACGGGGGCACGTTGACCAATGGTAAAGCCAAATTGGCTTCCGACGCTTGGAGTCGCTTTTTATTCCGCGGATGACGGTCGTTCGGTTCTTCGTCGTCGCTACTTGTTTCTAAACGAGTCTGTTTAACTTTGAGGACTGGAATGTCGTTACGTCGGCGTTTACGAGAAATGGTAGCATTCTCTGTGCAAGATTCCATTGTTGGAAGTTGAGCTGATTTTTGGAATTCTTTTATTTAAAAAATCAGTTTGGAAACACTGAAATTTCCGGAGAACGGAAAATCACTTTATTTGAAGCACTGGGTCATTGAATGGAACTTGAACGAAGTAGTTTACAATAATGGGGCGAAAAAGGTTCGAAAAGGTTCGAAAATCACTCTTCCAGCCGTTGATTACGGGAAGGAATTAATGAATTATCAAGAAGGAACGAGATTTCATTGTCACTTTGCACTCGGGTAAAGGAACACTGGATGAAGAAGGACACAAACCACTTAGGGTGGTAATCGCTGGTACACTTTGGTCGCACTGTTGCTCTTTTGGCGCCCAAAGTCCAAGCCGTCTTATCACCAGGCGGTAATAATAGCAATAAGAGTGTTTTGGAATGCTGGGATGTTAAGCGTCGCAATGGTTATGTCCCTGGCTCGTGAAAAAAGGAGGAGTTAGGGCCGCAAAGGGGTGGTGCTTCGAGTCGGAAGAAGGAGGGAGGATCGAAGACTGCGTGAAGGCACTTCTTGCGTCCCGAACTGGTTAAGAACAGAAGAAGGAGAATTACAACGAGCGACCTCCACGACGTCAACGGCGGACGCGGACGGACCGACGCTTCGATCAACTGCACATTGACAACCGTTGCTGGGTTGCAAGTCGGGCACTTAGGGATTGAAAGTGGCTGGGAAGTGTTACAGGCGCCTACGGCCATCTTAGAGGAGGGGTCAAGCGCTCACACACTCCAAAGTGTCCCTACATGAAGCTCCGCCTACTCAGGCTACCCTGCGGCGGACAGGAAAAGACTAATGCTCGGCAGAGCAGTGGTTTTGTCGTTGCGTTATGTCATTAACCAACTAAGGAAGCAGTACAGAGGAGAGCCTCGTTTTACGATGGGATCGAGCATTTTTTTGAACATATAGGGCTTTGTAACAATGAATCATCGCTTTGCGTTGAATTTGATGGATTGACTGTACAGTGGGCTGCTGGGAAGCAGATTTTTTAGTGAAAATAATCTTGGTTGGCTCGCTTTGCAATTGACACAATTTCAATAGGTTAATGTCGTAGAAAAATCGCTGGTATGAAAGGGAACAAGACATTTAACCAAATAAAAAGTACCTGAAGTGTTTCTAGATAAAGTAATTTCTAAATAAATTCTAAATAAAGTAGTTTCTAAATAAATTCTAAATAAAGTAGTTTCTAAATAAATTCTAAATAAAGTAATTTCTAAATATATTCTAAATAAAGTAATTCCGAAATAAATTCACAATAAAGCAATTTCGAAATAAATTCTAGATAAAGTAATTTCTGAGAATACTTCTTTTTGGAAATTAAATATTAGGAACCAACTACCAAGATACTGAATCTTATGATATGACTGTGTATTGCACATTCGGGAAACTGAGTCTGAAAATTTGTTAGGTTGGGACATATTGAGGCGTTACTCATTGAAATAGGTCTTGTTTTGTAATATGTTTGTTGCACAGCGAACTTTGGTTACTAGATGACTTGTCGTTTAAGCCAAAGGGTAGCTGTACTGTGGCTACTAAGGTGTTTTACCTTTGGTAAATAGTTGTAAAAGAAGGGGGAAGAGAGAGGAGGGAGAATGGATGAAAAGAATTTCAACCAAGGGTGCCATTTGCGCAGTGCTTCTGTGAGGCGACGAAACACATGACGCCTTTTGTTGCCACGCAACGGAATACGATTTTGCTTTCTAATTTACTTCCTTATTTTCGTTGTGCTTTAGTATGTGTATGATATGTTGTGGAATAAAAAGCAGGGAAATGAAGGAATACAGATCCAGGCCAGGTATTTTTATTGCTTGGTGTTCCTAACGTCATGCTTGGATGAATAATGAGGAAAAAATCGATGGTAGTTACACCCCAACTGAGTTAGTCAGGTTCAGCCAGGGAGGGAGAGGCGGCGAGGGAGGTTGCCTATGTAAATTAGCTGGGAACGAAAAGTGGTGTACACAAAAAAGGGGTTCAGGATGTCGTGCGTTAATGTACACCGTATCTTTTTTAATTAGCTGCACATCCGTAATGTGATTTTAAAACCATACATTGTGTATTATTCTTCCATGAAAATTAGTAGCTTTTCCGTAAGTGTAATGTACCCCTAGTTTAACATACTTGAAGGGCAATAAATACCATAAAGCCTTAAAATGACTAAAAATGAATTAGCAGCGAAAAATTCTATAAAAATTATTCGTTTATAAATATAAGCATATTAAATGCAAATAATAACGCGATGTAGAATAATAGGGAGAGCAAGATGTGTAACAAAAATTTGGAGACACTTTTTAAATAAGACTAAAACACGAAAGAGTAATAAAGGGTGATTTCGAGAAGTAATCTCTATTAGAAATTAAACTCGTTCTTTCATTCACTGTTATATACTAGTGTACAATAATAGTGAAACATCAGGAAGCAAACATTATAGGCTTGTAACGTTTGCTTCCTTTCTTAAATATAATTTCCATGAAAATAAGTTATTTGTATTACATTTAAACAATCTTGTCTATAAAAAAATAACTTTCAGAATTTACTGCAGCCGAGGCGTGAGGAGTTCTATAAAAAGCTTTGTTTTCCTAAAATCTGGAGTATTGTTGAGGAAGCAAATACAGAGGAACATTAGGTTTACGGTCTAGAAACGGTCTTTTTACTTCGCACGCGTCACTTGCGGCAGTTACACTTGAAACCTCTTGCAGTGGACTACTTTTTACTGTCCCTTTTGTACCTTACTTGGCAGTGTAATCACGAGCTTTACGTCAGCGACATTAGCCATGAGTAATACAGCGTAATTTTATGACAAAACCTTCACTACACTCGTCTTTTTTACCGAAAATCATAAACTCCACAAAAGATAGCACACAACAGTCACGTAAGCTTACAAGCGACGAAAAGAAATCGCAAAACAGAAAAACGGGACCTTTTTCTCCTAAAAAGTCCTGTTGACCCGCACATTTTCGCGTGCCCAATCTCTAGAATCCCAGAACAATTGGCATAAAAATTGAGCTTGATTTCTGTTACAGTCAGCACTGGTACCTTTCGGCAGTCCAATAGCTAAGCGACAAGTAACAAGCAGAGTGGAAACAGTTGAGTAAAAGGATTGGTTTGCTAATGCGACGTAGGCGGGGTGCTGTCGTAAGTGGTTTAAGCCCCTTGTAAATGAACCCCAAAAGTGTCGCTCTCTAGGACGATGCTCGCTTGCTCGCCATCTGGGCGCTTTCGGAGAACTTCAAACGCCTCGGTCATTGTTGTAAGAGAAGTTGCTCACCCATCCCCGAAGTAAGCGTCAAATCCACTTATTCTCCCCACAGCCACACAAGGACATCTTTGGGGGGGCTAATCTCATGTTAAGAACGCAATCCACCCCCCCCAAATTCCTTTCTTTCCTTGTATAAGCTTTGTTATTTACACATGGTAGACACAAGCGCAACAATAACTTACTCAGCTCCCCTCTTGTCACCACGGCTAACTTTTCTGTTCCTCGCCCAGCTCGCATCTCCCCATAAGTACGCTATAGGACACAAGTTATCAACAGCCAGCACCTCATTATTATGGATGGGGGTCATCCCCAAAGCCAAATTGGCATGCTTCATTACACTTCACCCCCTCCTGACAATAGATTCACCCTCGTGGATCCTGTTCGCCCCATTGTTCATTTCTTCCACTTGTTATCTTTCTTTTTGAGAGGGATTTTGGCCGCTTTCAATACTTGGGCGCTACGGCTTCATTTGTATATTTTTCTTGTTAACTATAATTAATTTTTAGGAAGTCGAAAGGTATGCTTCATCAGGTAACGCTGCTATGCACTCGTAAAAGGTATTATTATCGAGTATTTATTTTGTTTTGGGGGGTAATTGTCGACCAAAGTCCTTGGAATTCGACGACGATCTTGCGAAACTCGCGATTGCGCGTCAGCTTTGTGATTATGGGCTGCGTGCCACCTACATGACTAAAAGCGTAAACCAAGCTTCAAGCAGCTAATCGTCCCCCAACTCGTGATTCAAAAGCCCTTCAGCCGTTGCAGTCTTCACGATAGGGTTCTTGTCACACACATGAGGATAGCGATCATTTCCTCGTTTGTAGGATAAGCTCACTTTTGCATTCATGTGTTTAAGGAATTATCGCTACCAAATTTTAAAGGGCAACGGACTCCAAAAACGCATGTAGAGATTTTGGTGGATTATTATAATACACATTATTCTAAGCATAAAGAATTTCATTTTGATTTTTTCTGACCAGCCGTTCTGGAGATATTTATTTCCAAAGTTTTGGCCTTTTCCCGCCCAGGAGAAGCGTGACGTCACGGGCGGGAAAATTTGAATTTCAGATTTCTTATTTCCTAAATATCTTCGTTATTATTTTGCACCTGAGAAAAAGAAACATATCCGGAAACTAGGTTTTTCGCTCTTTTAACAAGATAAAGTTGCTTTTTGGTGTCCATTGCCCTTCAAGGTAGTGTCGATTCATGTTAATATCATGCTTAGTAAGGTTTCAATATTATTTGAGAAAGTCGTACTGTTTTTCTCGAGAGGTAAAACACTGGTAAGGGACAGATTGTTTCGCATTGTCAGTGTTAATCTTTAACGAGGATTCAGACGAAGTGGAACTCGTGCTTCAAAGGTTAGGATTGTCTAGACTCTCTTCTTTTAAACATAGACGAATGATAACGCCTCCTTGTGTCGTTGAAAACTTTCTAGAGTTTTGAATGCCCACATATTGTACAATGAAACACTGGTATTACGCTTGTCAATGTTAATCCCTACCAACAGTTCTCCAATGTTTCTAGAAAATAATAGGATGAGTGTCAAACTTTTACGTAAACCAGGTTAAGTAACACGATTATTCGGAAAAGGTATTTTTGGTGTCAGTTATTTTTCTAATCAAACAGATATCGCGACAATGTACTAAAATCTTTGAAGTAACAAGTAATTAAAGAAAAATTAAGTATTAAATAGATATGTATGAATTACTTGTGTATACAATATTTTGATATATAATGAATATAAAATATCTTGTTATAGGATTTAACGTTTCTAAGCTTTGTATTCCTATCATTCCTAAATTGATAAGATTTGCGATTTACCTGACACGGTCCGTAAATTACAGGCGACGATGTCTTACATTTGGTCATATTACCTTATTACGTCATGGCCATTGTAATCTACGTTCAAAAATTAAGCATCTTTCAATTTATGTTAGAGCGCTTTCTTGTAGCTATGAAAATCAAGTGTGGTTTTTCGTTACTAAATCAAAACAAGAACTGGATACAAGAACAAGCGATTAAGTAGCAAATTAGTAATACTGCATTATTAAGCTAGTCCAACATTCCAAACAAAACGCAGGATATTGTGACTTTTTTTAGTCTGGTAAGCTAAACAGTGTTCAGAACTTAAAAAGTTTCATCATATTTCGTGGACGAGAGGCATTTAGCTCTAACGTCTTTGTGGCAAAAGGTTCTCAATGCACTCTTACGAAACAAATGAGCCAGTTTTCGGGTCGCTTTCATTTTTCAAGTGCTGTACCCTGTCGAGGGGTCTATGTTTTCAAAGAAAAATGGTTGCTCACTAAATTATCCCGCGCTAAGGAGAGAACAATAGCAACTTTGTGAGAAGCTATTAAGCTACCGTGCATTAACTGCTTGACACACACACAAAAAAAAAACAAAGTAATGTGTAAAAGCCGCAAGAGCGCCAGCATTATTTTCTAAAAGAAGACGGAGAGACCCAGCTTCTTCACCACCATCATCTTTATCTTCCTTTTTTCCCTCTTTTGCGCTTCTCTTGCTTATTAGAACGTACACACACAAGGCGGCAAATAAGTTGACCTCTCTCGTTATCTCCTGCTGGGCAAAAAGCATCTTCCCCTTCTTTTCTCTTTACCTTCAAAGCTTAATTATCTAGTTTGTAAAACTTGATAATAACCGAATTTTTTTGCCTGTTGCACCGCCACAAAAGAAAAAGAATTGTCTGCAGTTAATTCTTTTCAAAGTTTAAAATTATATCGTGAAACTCATCTGCCCCAGCTTGCAAGTGACATTCACACGAATTTGAGTAGAAAACTTGCCAAGATTAGCTCTTTCTATGCTTTAATAGCGTGCGTGACACTGGAATGACCAAGTCGTAACCATCTAAAAGCACGTTGCCTTCCTTCATAACACATTTTGCGGTCGTAAAAAGAAAACGCGAACCAACTCCAGTGGTGGACAATCTCTCGGTCTTTCTTCCCATGCTCCCAATCATGCCTCATTTTTTTAATCGCTAGAAAACTGATGATCCGAAAGGTTTTTGCTACGTAAAAGCGCAGCTGTTAGATGTACTGAAGTTTAGGCATGGGCAGTATGTTAACATCGACACATCTTCTCTTAAGAGCTTAAAATGCGCTGATTAAGATCACAAGAACAACTGTCTACCTTTCCCCCATTTTTTTTTTTTAGATCGCGGTTTACGGTTTGAATGATTGTACCAGTTTGCAGCATTCGGTTACATTCAAGTCTGTCGCTGCGGTTGGTTTCATCTATTTAATCTAAATCTCTCCATTGTGAACCAAAAAGACAACTTTTATGTCTGTTTGAGTGTTGTATTGCCAAGGATTAAACGCTTGTACTGCCTGTCGAAGAGGCACAATACTGGATGGTACTTTGGGGGACCGATAGCCATCTTAGCAAACGGTCTACTCACTTTTCACCCTTTGAAGAAGAGCAAAAGAAGCTTACATATCTTATCACCCTATAATCTTGCATCCAACCTATATTATGCTTTTTTTTAGGGGTGGGAGGAGACGAAGGCGAGGGGTACGATCCCAATGCTTGAAAATACGTATAGGAGCATTACTGCGCCTAGGGAGTAATGTACTAATATTTTCGTCTATATGCGCTGTCACAGTTGGTTCTTTTATGTGTATGAAGGCTAATCATCGACTGATGAGAAAGTAAAAGAGCACAAAAGGGGCAAACCCAGTGCGATACACATAAATATTGTTCAGAAGTGGTTTCACTCGACCCATAGTTTAGGACCCTATCCAAAAAGGGTACTGTACCTACTAAGTACGCACACGTACTCGTGTGGGTCAAGTATTTATTACCTGAAAGAGAGCCCAGTAGTACCCCTTCGCCCTCCTATTTCCGTGAAAGTAACCGAAAAGAGTGCTTATTAATCACCCTCCTCAACCAAGTATCATTGTCATTGTTATTTGGCCGTCCTCTCGACCGCGTTCACCTTCACTCTTCGCATTGTCATTACACGCAGGTCTATCCAGCGCCTTTTCCCCCCGTTTTCCAACGTAATGACACTAGAAAAAGGGGGAAGGTGTGCAGATTGGTCGCACGTGGCCGTTCCAAATATTGCCGTCGACTAACCATCCATCTTTCTAATCTCGTTTTACCCGCCTTCTCTACTCTTCAACCTGACCTACGCTATAACCCTTGATTTACTCTATAGTGCTAGTTTTAATACGAAAACTGGCTATAGGTATTAAACAGAACGCGATTTTGTAGGGGAAATAAAGCTTTTCATCCAGTTTCCGATGGATCGGATTAGGCTGGACAAACGAAAGGCCACTTAGCCCGAAAGAAAAACACAGACAAAAAGCACTTACGTGCGGTAAATAATAGTGAAAGGTTTGTATGTGTAATCAATTTAGATGCTTAAATAATAGAAACAATTTGAATACAGTTAAATGTTAATTTTCTATATTAATTTTAACTGTTTTGTATGTTTTTCTTGTTTAAATTTATTAATTTCAATACTTAAATTGTATGAACAATCTGAAGAAATAAAGACAATTATAGGTTTCTTTTCAAACTGAAATTACGGCTGGTTAAAGGGAGGCTGGGTAACAGGACTCCTTGTGTAGCTCAGATTTTCAAGAAAGATGGAAAAAAGTAAAAATTAGCTAAAAAAAATTGCGTTAGAATCGCATTAACCGTAAACCAGTGGTTTTGCTGTGAATCCGCAGAAATAAAAGCTCAAGAAGACTCCATTCTTTGCCCTCTAGTGAGCGTGCGACGAAAAGCTTACTTTGACCCGCTGGGCTTACGTATTCAATAGTTCTGTGAACCCTTGTATAGTACTATTATATAGTACTATTATACGTTATCAATAGATCGCTAAACTTCCAAATTTCCATGGTAAAGTTGCGTGTTTTGTCCAAAAGAGCAAATTTATAGAGGGTTAAGAGAGAAAGACTTAAAAAAATTATGAAAGGTTGATTTTCTCTTTGGCCGCTATACCCTATAGTAGAAAGTCCGGATGAGAGGCTTTGAGAGCCGCGTGGGAAACTCGTCAGGTGTTTCGTATATTGACTTACTGGTGAAGTGGCCCCCAAGTTTATCTTGCCTTGTCAACTTTGGGGGTTAGTGGGAGGAGGCAGGAGTGGACGGGGCTGAAAACGATCCATAGTTTCCAGTTGTTATGTTATAAAGTCCTGGTTTACGAGAGTAAGAGGGGAGGTAACTAGTCAAAGGGGACAAATAATATATAAAGAGTCGACCAAACAGGATATGTTATAATCCTATTTGGCATTAACGACCTTTCCTAAAATTCAATCAATATTTTGGGAAACATTTCGTTGTTGTTTCATCTTCAAGGAAATTACAAAAATGTTAGCAACGTTGCTATATTAGAGTCGTATTCTACGCTAAGTTTTCTCATTTTTGAGAAAAGCCTTTCTTAAACATTTTTATATCGATATTTTTTTTATCTGTGAGCGATAAGGGTTAACGAAAAGGAGCCGCCACATGTGAAAACCAACTGTTTCAGTCTTGCTTTGGCAAATTGCAAACAGGATGTGTTATAGGCTAATCCTGTTTGGTATTAATGACCTTTTCTACGATTCAATCAATATTTTTTTCGACCATTTGTCTATATGATCATCTTTATGAAAAAAAAAAACTTTATGGAAACAAAAATAGTTTAAATATAGCTTTAAATGTAATGTATATACAAACAACATTTAAAACTAAAATACAATCTTCCTATCATTCATAAAAAATCGCAACGCTCCGACTTTAGAATCATATTCTAGATACATTAAGTTTTCTCTTTTCGAGGAAAGCCTTTCTTACAAACGTTAGTTCCATATTTTTTCTCTGTGAGTGATAAGGGTTAACGAAAAGGAGCCGCCAAATGTAAAAACGCACTGTTTTAGTCTTGCTTTGGCAAATTGCATAAATTTGTTTTATTCAGAAGAAACTTTGTAAACCAGTGGAGCTGATTTTCGTTTCTTTTTCTGTCTCATCTTTTATTATTATTTCGATCTTTTTCGTCTTCGGCGGCGGCAAAAGGTAGATAACCCTTAGCAGTTGTTTCCCATAAGGCAACTTGATTAGCGGTTAAGTGCATTGAGTCGAGCTCTTGGCTTTCAGCTTCTGGAATTGAACGACTAACCTCCTCGGGGTGTTTTTAGCGGGAGAGACAGAGAGAAGGTTATTAAGAGACTTGCTACATCATTTGATTTGGCTGCTGCCTACATGATTAACCCGAGCTAGGCAAAGCGAGATATGAGTACAGTACCACGGGAGGCGGAGACCGAACCCGTCTGTCTTGTGGAAATTATTGTCCTGCTACTGGATCTCCATTAGGGTTCCTAACTTCTTAGCCAAGAGAAGAAAAAAAAATATGAAACTAAAAGGGGGCAAAGGGAAACGAGAAGGCTATATTATGCTGTTCATTATAAGTTGTAAAAAGGTTGCGTAGCAAGTTCCCATATGTCGCTGCTGCAAACCGGGACGAGCAAGTTCTCCTTGCCTTCTTCTTTTTGGGAGTTTCTGCTGCTGTAAAACTTTACAAGAGTTGAAACTCCTGCCATTAACGCTCGGCTGCCACCCGAAGGAACCACAAGATTTCCGATGAGGACACGTCTACAGATTTTAATTAAGCTGAGGCCTTTTGCAATAAAAACATGAAGAGAAGAAAAGGACAGTGAAGCAGAGGTAGCAAATTGTGGACAAAGAAGCCTGAAACAAGATGATGAGGGACGAAATTTTTTTAAAAAAGAGGCCTTTTCTTGTGGCTTTTTAGAAGGTGCTTCTCAAGTAGCTGACGAGCCATAATGATCCATTGCCTTGGCTCATTTCCCCCATCATTAGTAGCTCTTACCAAGAGCCTGTAAAGTAATAAAAAATCCTGGTCTCGAAGGGCTAAAAAGAAAGAAAAATAAATACAACAAGGTGTGTTACAACCTGAGACAATAGATATAAAACAAGGGTCGTCTTTGTGATTTGCAATAGGTTTCAAAGTGTTTAAAAAACGGAGTCTAACCAAGAACTTTTGGGGTGCTCTAAAGTATTGGAAATAGCGTGTAATTTTTTTTCCAGTAATTATTATTATTATTATTATTATTATTATTGTTATTCGTTATTGCAACAAAGAAGACAGCAAAGCCTCCTTGAAACTCTTACAAGTATCAATTAATTGATTAGAATTGTAATGATCAGAAGGACCAAAATCTCATATTTTAACGTAATTTGTATAGCGGAACAAGTTAACAATTTAACTTTTTCGTTTCGATCGTTCAGTTTATCCAGTTTAATTCTTGAGTTTTACACAGTTTACCTCTTGGGGTTTTACGACAAAAGGAAGAAGCTGGTTTGTAGAATATTTGTAATTGGTTCTACCTTCAATGTAGATAATGAGAATCGTCACAGGAAAGGACAAAATCCGACAAGTTATCCATTGCCAAAACGGTAATTGCAGTGTGGAAATCGCATAAAGCTATATATTTCAAGCTTCAAGTCGTGGAATCCACTTGTAGCGGTTTTTATCTCTTTTTTTGTCAACTTTTGTAAGCGTGTAAGGGCGTTGCGTTGGATACATCGCACAAGGTCGTTCCAAAAGTTCTTGCCATATTTGCAGTGGCAAATTAAGGAGGGTAGCTAATTAAGTTAGAGGAAAAGAAAAAACAGCTACTGCAATTCCTTAACGCCTTTTTAGAGCGCATAGACACACACAGACACAAACATTCTTTCGTGGTACGTAATGTAGTGTCGGTACTTAACGGAGACGAAGCGCCAGCTGCAGCTGCTACTGCCGCCAGGACAGAAATTATTCGCACCTCTTGCCTGGTAAATCTGGAGGCAATTTACAGTAGCTCATTTAAACCTTATTAAACACAACTATGCCACCACTACTACCACCCTGTTTCGTCGTAATGTAGTGTAATGTGGCTGTTACGTATTACAGGAAGATGAGCTCCTTTCGCGGACAAACCGCTCTTTTTGTACTAAAGTAAAAAAAAATAGGAACAATTACGGTTGACGCTCACTTTACGACGAAAATACGTTCCCAAGAGGTCTCCTAGCTTTTGTACATTTCTAATAACAATGTTTCTCCTATGTGCTTAGTGTTCTTTCACTAAAAGACCACTTAATAATTTGAAGTTTCGCAAATATAGACTTTAACATTTGTAACAAGTAGTATGATATCGTGAGGAAATATCGTTCTTAAATAATATTATTATTATTGAATAATAATATTTTTTTCTTTTGTTAAAGAATTTGAATAAATATGTGTTGGAATATTTGTTAGGGACAATTAATTACTTGTGGTTTGAAATTGTGTAGCGTTTTTTTTCTTTTGCGTTCATTTGCGTTCAAGCTCATTTTAACTTGGGTTCATCGCAATGCGAGGGTCACCTGTAGCAACCAACGATGATAATCCTTTTTGTTGGTGGTCTTGTTATACGTTCTCTATTCGTTTGGTTGCTATAGAGTGTGTGAGAGCGGCGAAGTTTTAAGCAGACGGAGTTAAGGGCAATAAGCCCATTCTCAGCGTGACACATTATCCGAAGGAACAAAAGGACCTCACAAAACTTGTGCATGATTAGAGTCCATTTCTCTGGACCTTTTATACACTGTAATAACTTGGGACATTGGATTATATTTTCTGCGACTAATTTGCTCCGTTCCTCCGGACTTGGTACTTTATAGACGTTTCATAAACGTACAGTGAATACGCGCGAAACACTGAACTTGGGGAAAAGCATCTAAAAAAGAAAGTCATTTTTTTAATAAGAAGAGAAGAGGGCAATTCGCTTTAGAAGCTAATAATACACTGTTTTGAGTCACTCACTTGCCACTTTTTTTAGCCTCCCAAAACAGGGTGAAAGGATATTACGAGGACGTTTTATGAGATTGTTGGGACGGGTAGCCAAAAGACGTCTAAATGATCTTTTCATTCCAATTTCGCTTACTGGCTCCTTTTCTGAAGAAATACAAAGCTCCGATTGGGAAACTTATTATTTGTTCCATAAGAGCGGTTTTTTTCAAGATTTTTCTTAGATACGATCTTGCTTATAGGACTGAACGAAATTTTTAATTTTACTTTAATTTTATTTAATTTTATTTTCTTATTTATTTTTTGTAGGTAAACGGCAGATTTGCATTGCAAGATTGTCAAACGTATGTTCTTGATTGGTCCAATGGAATTCGTGGAAAGTTGGAGCCTAAGCGGATGTGAAGTTGAGCAGATGGAAGGACTTGAATCTAGACAACTCATGATTGTGATTACCGTTCCATGCATGGTAATTGTTATTACGACCTAACAGGATTTCGCAAATCCCCAATTTAGTGAGAAGGGCAACGGCCTTGCGAAAAATACCAGCTGTTAGCGATCTCGCTCTATTAAGAAAGTTAGGTGCGAAGGATTTCTACCATATTTGAAAGTAAACGATGTTTAATGAACGGTAATTTTCAGTGCCTAAATACAAGTAAGTGATGACTCCAATTTTAAGAAGGAATGCTCATTACTTAAATATTGCAATTGTTTCGAGTACTAATTCCTTGCTTTTTAATAATTATGAATTCTAATATAAATTACATGCTGGTCGTTTTCTTTAATTATTATAGGTTTATTGAGCTTAGATTTAGATCTATATGCTTTTGCTGGCCTTAATTATATTTTCCCTGTGTGAGTCAGGAGAGTGACAAGTTCTCGCAAGCCTAAGTATGGAAACTTGATAAGCAATAACCTATTTTTACACAGTTTCTTCGGTGATAGTTAGGATTTGCGTCATTGGCAGATAGCTCGACTGAAAGGGGGTGGGTTACGGAACGTGTACGAAATGCAAGGGGCTTCCGGGTAGTTAATACGAAATAGTTTATCAACATGGGAATCTCATGGTTAAAGAACATGCTAGTGGATTTAGTTAAAAGTACCTGATACCTTTTGTATCCCACAAAGCAAAACTCTACAAACAAATGTTTTGCTACAGTTAGATCAGTTAATCAGTGTAGCCTCTGACGCACATCTACCCTTCCTTCTTTTTAACAAATAATGTCTTGACGTTACAAACCCTGTAACGCTATTAACGACTTTTTTGCAGTAGTCAGCTGGATCAAGTCTCAGTCTTATCGTTTATAGCAAATATAGACCAAAATCTTGCCAAGTGTTGACTCATGTTAACTCCTTATGGACACCTTAGGGTATAAAGAGCTGAAACTATTGAGCTTAATTCGTCAGTGTTCGACGAGTAGTAAAAACTCCAACTGAAAATGAAATTCTTAGTTGTCATTAGCGTTTTGGTCGCTTCGGCTGCTGCCATTTCCGAAATTCGCGATTGTGGTACTAATTATTAAGTTTCTTCGCTTCCTGTAGCTCCCAAAAATAATATTTGAAATTTAATTTTCACATAGTATTGCATATTTTGTCAAGTTTCAGTTAGGTTCATTGCGTTGGTTTAAGGATTGTTAAGTTCAAATTGTTTAAGGGTTTTTAAGTTCAAATTGCTTAAGGATTTTTAAGTTCAGATTGTTTAGTGTTTCTAAGTTCAAATTGTTTAAGGATTTTTAAGTTCAAATCATATTTTGTTTAACTTCTAAATGATGTATTGGCGTAACATTTTCACTTATTCTTGTTCGATCTCTCGTGAACTTTGTAACAGGAGATGCGACGTCGGTCGTAAGAATCACCAGCGGAGATCTGGGTCCTGATCCAGTCCCGGTACCTGGAGTAATGACGGTCAACTTGGCGTTGACTTCTGCCCAAGAATTACCCGCGGACATGCAGCTCGTTAAGCACGTACAAAAAATTGCTCCTGACCACCAGCACGTTAAATGCTTGGATGGAATCCATGGCAGTTGGTAAGCAGAACAAAGAACTTATTAATCAAAGGAATTTGGCTTGTAATATATGCTTTTATTTAGCACTATTAATATCTGCGAGATTATCCAGACTCAACCTGATCTCATCTGTCCCAACTTCCCCGTCGAGATTCCCTGCGAGTGCCCTCTGCCTGCTGGTAGTTTCGCCAAGGACGGAATCCTTATTCATTTCGATGAAAGCTGGCTCAATTTGGGCTTTGATGTTAATGTAAGTGCATTGTATTTCAATATTAGCGTACTCTCAGTTAGTATGTACTTGTACTACCTACTATAACTGATGTTCGGAGGTTTTAATCATATCTTGTTTCTTTCGTTTGAAATTAAGGGTGACTACCGTGTTCGCTTTGACTTGGTGAGTGCGTCTGATCCTGCCACTTTGTGGGGATGTTTGGAAGCCGATTTCAGCTTGGCTGCTGCCGCTTAAACGTAGCAAAAATTCGCTAATCTAAGTCCTCTTTTGCTGCAAGTTGGGATGCTATTTGGGGTTTCTGGTATTTCTTGAATCGATGTGTACCACAGAACGCAATTAAATTGTACGTGCAAACTACAACAGCATCAATTCCTCTGGGACTGTGTTGGGCAAAATTAAAGGTGGTTCCTGAAGCGTTATATATTTACAGATTAAATCAACAGCAAATTGCTGAACCAAAGAATGAATTCCATCTGAAGCCTCATTGGCTATGTTTACTATTCTTTGCGATTAAGTTTTTTTTCTAAAAAAGAGACTTTTATTAGCAACTATTAGTATCAAGTGACGTACCTTTAATTTCGTATATAAATAGCTTTCGACGGCTAAAATCAGTTCTTCTGAAAGGTGTCACTTGTCTCCGAGTTTCTTCGTTTCCTTTGACGTAAGGCCAAAATCGCTTCTAGTCGCAGAATATAGTAAAAATTATCTCTTCATGTATGTTTCTATGGACACCCAAGCTGTTTTTATCACACAGCATATCGGCAAACAATATGCCCGTATCTTCTTTTGTTCATTTGTTAATATTTGTCAATGTTTTCCGACGTCGTCATTTTCTTTCAAGGCAGGTTGAGTACACCTCATTAATTTCGCTAATTAAAAAGTCTTTGAAAAAAAGTTGCCAAGCCTATCGTCTGCAGAATAATTCTCGCAACCAACTAAAACAAAATAGTGTACAATATGAACACTTCTTTTTCGAACATATTAGGTATCCATTTCTGGCGAAGATCCTTACTATTACAAGCTAGTCCTCTTTGCGAAATTAAGTACTTTCTGTTTGCCAGCTTCTCTTCGTCAGTAACATTATCCATCATTAAATTATTAGAAACTACAGAACTGAAATAAGTGTGGGAAGACAAATAAGAGTTACATTTCTTTCGAATTTACAAGTTTCGAAACATCGTATTGATAAGAATTTCGCCAGGCTTTTCATCGTGTGGTTCAATACTTACATTGCCAAATGTTGGTAAGTTTGGTGATCGGTTTGTCCACTTGAAATTGCCGTTAGTTTAGTAGTAGCGAAGGATTTAAAGAAAGTACCACCTGATCTAGAAAGTACTGAACGTTGAACGATTTCGCGGCAGTTGGTAAAGAAAGCTGAGAAAAGTTGCTGTAATTTATTCTTGACGAGGGCTATCCCAGTCTTTGATATAAGTCAAGGCCAGTTTTGGTCGCATTGACTCCGACCCTTCGACCCTGACTTCTTGCCGAAAACAGCTCGTCGCCAATGTAGTACAATGGGAATTAAACAAGTTCAATACTCTATTTAGCTAACGCATGACGGTGAAGAGAAAACATCGTTGGAATATACAATCGCATGAAGACAAAGTTGGTGGCTCGGTGTCCGTTTTTTATATGCAGAATTATTGCGAACCTAATCATCCATATTTTTGTTTCATAATTAATGAACAATTAAGATTCTACACGCTTATGGTTATCAACCAACTGTTTCCGAAAATTCGCAAGTAAATATTATTCTTTCCTGAAGCGCGACATATTTGTGGATTAAATCAACAGCAAATTGTAAAACTAATGAATGAACTCCAACAGAAGCCTCAAAAGCTATATAAAATAATTCTTTGCAAGGGTACTACGTTTATAGCTACAATCAGTTTCAAAGGAAATCACCTTCAATTTACAGTAAGCGTTCAAACGTTAAAATCAGTTGTTTTGACACGTGTCGCTTTTCTCATAGTTTTTACGTTCCCTTTGACGTAAAGTCCATAAATAGCCCTACACACTTCTCATAAAAGAACATAGTAAAAGACTTCTTGTAAGTACATTTCCGTGGACACCCAAGCTGTTTTTATCCCATAGCTTATCTGAAAACAATTGCCCAATGCAGTTCAAAGCTCTGCAGAATATATACTTATCTCTTAACAATTGCACAATGCCGTCAAATGAACGATAAACTGTGAACACGTGCATTCGAACTATAAAAAGACCAGTTTACGCCTTCTTCCACAGTTTCAGTCAATTTTGATCATCCCTATAATGAAGTACTTTTTGGTCGCGTTTCTATTTGTCGTGGGTACAGCCCTGGCCCAGTTGCGCATCTCCGAAGTTCGCGATTGCGGTAGGCAAATCTTCTAAATCCGTTTGAAACAGTGTTTTTTAATTGTCTCAGCAATTGTGTAAACAATTTCACAGTCCCAAGGCGCTTAAAAAATTTGTTCGATATAGGAGATGAATGGTCGATCGTTTCACTTATCTCTGGCAGCGTGTCCCCCGATCCGGTACCCGTACCGGGAGTTATGTACATCTCCCTTGAACTGGATGTCTTGGAAGATTTACCCACTGATTTAACCATGCATTCCAATGTTCATAAAGTTAGTCCTGATCACCATCCCGTGCATTGCCTTGATGGCATCCATGGCAGCTGGTATGTGTTGCTGAGTGGGAAGGAAATATTTATAAGCTTTGTTTTAAAAAAAATACCTTTTTTCAGCACAATTCACGTCTGTCAGTTAATTGAAGAACAGCCTGAACTTATCTGCCCCAGCTTTCCTGCTGATGTACCCTGTGCTTGTCCCTTACCTGCTGGTTTCCTTAACTTGACAAATGTTGCGGTGACTTATGACGAACAATGGCTGAACTTGGACTTTGCAGTTACTGTAAGTATTTTATACCAAGCTAAAACAGCAAATTTTTATATTTTCATTGCTACGCAGGGCGATTACACTGAGAGAATCACGCTAACTTCTGCTTCTTCCCCGAATGGTACTTTGGGATGCATGGAACTGGATTATACCTTGATCGAAGTCTAAATCCCTTTTTTGTCCTGCTTTCGTAATGCTTAAGGTTGTTTCTTGATTCTTGAAAGATTCCGATTTTATCATTATTATAAATATTATATGTGATAGGTAGTGTAAAGCAAGTGAAGGATGGATTTCGCTCAAATCAATAAAATCGTATACGTGAGCACCTGACTAGCATTAGAAAGAACATATATGGTGACACAATTTTAACATTTACACACGAGTTCACACTTTGTCCAAAAGTGGCAATTTATAGTACCCAAAAACTTTTCTAGTATATTGCTAGAAAAAGCAAAAACTATGACTTGTAGGCAAGCATCACTATAATTTATAAGTTATTACACATAAACGAGGTCGATATGACAGAGCATGACCTTTCCTAGAAAACGATCCTTAAAACGCCCCAAAAAGAAGTCTTCTGTGTGTCATCGAAACGGAAATCGGTACTTTAATCAAATCACGGAATCTGAAAATGGCCGAGATTTCGGAAGCTGTAGACCGCCTTATTGGTTGTGGAACCTCCTTTTGATGCCGTGCGAAAGCCGCGTTATCGTGACGCTTTTATCAGTGCAACCTCATTTGTGCAACAGCTGTATGTTTCCTACTGTCATTCCATTATTTTGCCCCCTGTCAATTATTGATTTTGAATTGCCCTTACTATAGTGGCAATCCTTGACAGAAACTTTACAACTTTGCAGCTAATCGACATAAAATTACAGCTTACAAGAATACGCCAGCTAGCAGTTCCTTTTTAATTTCAAACTTCCCGCCTTTCGCTATATTTTCTCCCTATTCTGTATGCTCGCGCCACCTACCGGGTTAGATGTTAAAATAGTACAAATTAAATTTTGTTTGCCCGCATGGAAAATCACGTGTTGACTTCAACCTGAAACGTGTGGTGTAGTTGAACTGTAGCATTTACATTTCAACAAATTCGTTACAGCGATGGGGAAAGCGAAGAATAAACGTAGTAATCCATCTTCTGAGAAAGAAGACAGTTCGTCGGCCGAAAAGAAGCTAAAATTTTCATCACCTTCAGCTTCAGTAAACCAATACGAACTTAACTCCTGATTTGTTAATAAACACATTATTTATTTTACTTAGGGTTTCGACTTCTCTTCCCCGAAAAAAGTCTTTGAAAGCTTAATAGCTCCCACAACTTACGATGATTTTTTTAATAACTATTGGGAGAAAAAGCCCTTAATTTTCCACCGTCAAAATTCCTTGGAACCTTCGCTTCTCGAGTACATAAAGTCGCTGTTTTCTAGAAAAACTCTTGAATCCATCCTTAAGCAAGAAAATATCCAATTTGGACGCGACGTGAACGCCTGTCGCTACAAAGACAAAAAGAATGAAAGCTTGAATAACAATGGACGAATGACTGTTGCCAAATTTGCCAAGCTTTATGACAAGGACAAGGCCACGTTTCAGATCCATCAGCCCCAACGTTTCCAGAACGAGCTGTGGAAGATACTCGAAAATTTGGAGTCCTTTTTCGCCTGTTTGGTCGGTGCAAATGTTTACATTACACCCAGTGAAGCCCAAGGGCTGGCTCCGCATTACGACGATGTTGAAGTTTTTATTATTCAGTTGGAAGGTGAAAAGTATTGGCGCTTGTATAAACCACCTACAGAACTTCCGAGGTAAACAAAAAGAAATAATTTCAGTGTTAAATAATAAATTCGGTTCTTGGAAATTATACTAAAAGTGTTTCACATATTATCACGACCAAATAATTTGAAAATAATTAATTTATTCGCATCCACAATTTTTTCATGTCTAGTCACATTCGGAATAAGAATTCAGATTAATATAGTCCCTTTTCTAATGTATCGGCCATTTCTGAAGGTCAGTTGTTATAATTTAGTTTTTGTTTTTTTTTAGAGATTATGTTACAAACTTGAGCCAAAGCGAAATCGGTGAACCAACCCATGAATTTGTATTGAAACCCGGAGACCTGTTGTATTTCCCCCGCGGAGTCGTTCACCAAGCATTTACTCCGCCCGGAAGCGGTCATTCTACACATATTACAATTAGCACATACCAGCAACAGTAAAGATTCGTTGCCAGTTGGTTTACGACCTATACTAAAAAGTTGCAATTTAGCACTTGGGGTGATTACATGATGTCCGTTTTCCCGAACTGGGTTGAAGAAGCGATGAAAAGTGAAGTTGATTTTCGTCGTGGACTACCAATCAATTTCTTGAAGTCTTCAAAACTTTCAAAAGTAATCATAATATATTTGAAGTACATACACAAATATAACGTAACGTTACACTATTATAGATAACGCTATTAAGCTCATTTACGAATTTTGACATACATGTAGTGGAAAAACTAATTGATTAAGTCTCAATTAGGTGGAATATTTGTTGTGCAAAGTCTTTCGTTGGCGAGATTCTTAATAGATGTTATGTTTGACTTAGTCGGATAAAGTGCAGAGTGTGTTGAACCTCCTTTTGCAAAAATTGGCAAACATTGGCAGTCAGAAGTTTGCGGTTTCAGAGAATATGATAGAAGATTTCATGGCGTCAAGGCTTCCACCTTTTGGAGTAGATGCTGAAGAGTTACAGGTATTTTTATATTTTTTCTTGTCATTGCAAGTAAATCATAGTGTAATGTTACATTTAATTGCTAGGAATCCCAGCCAGACGACATGCCTCCCACTTTGTCTTCTGAAATACGCTTAAATTACCCAGATCATATGTGTTTCCTTGTTAAGAAAGATGTCGCGGAAGATAATGAAGCAGAAGAGGATGAAGATGAGGAAAGTGGAGAAGAAGAAGGCAAAGTTGAGAAAGAAGAAGCTGACGAAAAATCTTTACTAAACAATTCAGTCGTTGAAGAGCACTTGTACATTTACAGTTCCTTGTACAACGATCGCCGAAGTCACATGCTGAAAGAAATGTCAAATGACGAAGAGGATGAACCCCAAGAAAGCAAAGTATGAATAAGATCTCGTTTAAGAATGTATCATGATTTGGACTCATTCATTAAGAAATTCGTTAGAATACTAAGACTTTTTAAATTAAGATTTATTTACTTGTTTAAATGCTTTATATTTTTTGTCATTTTTTACCCTCATTAACTGAAATAATTACGTTTTTATTTCATAAAGCAATTTAATGACCTGCTAACTCGTTTTATAGTCAAATTAACATACTGCATCTATTACGTCATACCGAATATATGAGTCTGGCTCTGTTTCGCAAGAGTTCTGTTTATAATTTCTAAACGGTATATCCGTTTTGTCATGCAAACTTCGTTCCGTTTCCTTTTTGGATATTAAACGTGCTAAGTTTTGTTTCACGTTTTATATTTGGAAAGTTAATAAGCTTGCCGTTTTGTTTTGATATTTATTAACATTCGGTGATTGATTTTTCCGTTTAGGTGAAACTTGCTTTAAAACTGCCCGTTCGTTACTTGGAATCGCTAGAAACTTTGAAATCGAAATGCGACCAATTTATTCCCGCTTGCGAGTTGCCACTGCCCGACGACAGTGAAAGAGAGCATCTAATGCGCGCACTGTGGAGTTGTCACTTACTAGAAGTGATTTCCAAAGACTTCAAGGCCGCATGAATCAACAAAAGTGGATTGAATGTACTTAAATTAAATTTTTAAGTCACATAGAGTTGTTCTAAACAATTTATATTTCCGCTTTTACATTGGGGGGCTTACGTGCGTTTCTACGGTTTGCTTTCTTCCAAGGAAAGGGAGACATTTGCACTGGAATGTGGACAGACATCTTATAAAGCAGCAATTACCTCACTTTTTTATTACTTCTTAAGCCAAGGCACTCCTTTCGGTTTTTCAGCTATATTTAAGTACTCGACAGGAATATTCTTATAATAAGAATGCAAGAATGCTATTTGGCATGTTTTGGGCTTCTTAGAAAAAGATGGGAGTAAAGCAACTAGCACCACGCCCCCTTTGCAGTTTTCCGGAGTTTTTTTTACACAATTCGAAAATTTCAGGAACGCTTAGTGAAAAAAAAGAGGAAACAAAGAAAAGCTCTGGAGATTGATAATATTATAAGCGTACAGATAATTATAGTAAAAAAAATATTTTTGAGGGAAAGCCGCTTCCGTAGTTTGCGGCCCACGAGAAACTGAAGTCTCATACGCCTCAACGTGTCGTGTGTTTTAACCGCTCATAACGGCACGGACGAATTCTTCATAATTGACATTGCCTTGGGAATCTTCATGTCCCGCCAACAGTTGTTCAACTTCTTCGTCAGATAATTTTTCGCCCAAAGTTGTCAGCAAGTGTCTCAATTCCGCGGATGAAATGTAACCGTTGCCGTCTTTGTCGAAGTGGCGCAATCCTTCAATAAAATCTTCGGCCGTGTCCGAAGACCGGTTCTTGGAAATAGTTTGCAAGATGGGCAAGAAAACTTCGAAACTAATGCGCTCATCTAAAGATAAAACCATATCAAATTAATTCCTATGGAAGTCAAAACTGTACGTCGACACCAATAATAACAATATAACAATAATAATCATAAAGTAAACGCAGAAAAAATGCACAAGCAAAAAGCCACAAACGAATTTTATTAATAGATCATTTTCACTATTTCGCTTTAATAGTTCATAAACTTTGATTTCCATGACAAATATTAATTTACATTGTTGACTAGTTGGCACAGCCTGAATTGATCTTGTCACTTTAAGAAATTGACATCGAAGGACGTCTTGTTTAAATGGGCTGAGAAATAGGGGAGGAAGGTGAAAGATTTACCTGGTTTGTGCTCATGCGTGAGTTTCTTCACATCAGATTCCGTGGGATTTTGACCCAAAGCGCGAAGAATATCTCCGATCTGAGAGACTTGCACTCGACCATCGCCTTTTTGGTCAAACAACTGGAAAGCCTCTTGAAAATCTAAACAAGAAAACAACGCCTCAGGGTGTGGTCTACGAATAGTACGAATGGAATGTTTTAAGTGTAAAAAAACACGACAGCTGATTAAACTTTTCACACTTAATTTGAAATTGTTGCCGTGAATTCCTTTTTGGTTAACGTGATATAAGCTTAGAAATATGACCCGAAAGTAGAACATTGATTGAATGCCCATACATGGGCAAAGCTTTTTTGCTTACCAGCAATCTGATCTTCTGTGTAGGCAACCTGTGAGGAAAAAATAAAATTATACATGAAACTGAAGAAAAAGTAAAACTTTTCAATGTAAATTAGCAAATAGAAAGCATAAATTACCATTTTGTTCATAATTGGGTAAATACTTGAGGTTAAATTTACACACAAAACACTCGCACGAATCCGGGAGATGATTTGGCTCTCGATCACACTGTGCTGCTCGTGAAGTAGCTGCAAGGGCTGGGCGCTTTAAGCGATGCTGTCCCCAGCAGGTGCTGTCATCGTAACGCGAACTGTTGAACTATAGTTAGTGGAGACCTTTTGAACTACGCGCTCTATGAGAAGTGGGAATATCGGATCGAGTCCATCCTAGGTATTAGGTTCAAAAGAGATTCATATCGATTTGCTATGAATCCGACAAGTGTTCCTTGTGAACTTGCCAACGCAGGTTGAGTACAATGTGAGTTAAATAATTTGTTACACAGTTTTTATTCCAGGATGTGCTATGTTGTCATTTTCAGAAATAATTATATATGTGTCTGCTGAATGCAAGTCATTGCATCTGTTTCCTACAATGTATAGAAAATATAGAGGGAATCATGTTGGAAGAAAAAGTTCCGATCTTAGACAAGAAAAGCATGACGGCATACGTTGCGCAACGGATAAGCTTCCTTTTCTGTTCGTTTATATCCTTGCGATAGATTGAAACGTATAATTAGGTTTGCCAGTTTTTTCAGGTTACATTTTAATTGGTCAGTAAAGATGAACATCTGAAAATGCATGTGTCTAGGCGTAGTGCTACCTATTAGGAACTGTACTTTCCATTACATTAGGCCATTGGTAACATGTGTCACGAAGTAACAGCAAAAACACTTATTACAGTTGGGGAAAACTCCGGTTCTAAACACGCCATTCGTAATCAGTTCATTAAACTTAGGACGGAAACTTAAGTCATGACAATTCCTTAATTGCAGGGAACATTTTCAGTGGGCGTGCAATAGCACGCAGCGAGTAGCGATATTTGAGAGGCGATTTTTTATGAATAGGCACGTCCAGACAGTACACAATGAGCTTGAAAAGTGTGAAAATGTCTTAATTTTTACGAATTCCTATGAGAACAATTCCGCAATGTTGTTCTCTTTGTTTCCTAGATGGCGTCCCGCTTCTATTCATTGCATCCTTTATTGCTTTTGAGTTTGATCATACCGGCTTGCGGATTTATGGTTTGCCCTCCCGGAATTTGCGAAACGGTCAAATGCGCTCCGGAAGCTACTTTGAATTGCGCAGCAGATTCCAAATCAGAAATGGTGCCTCATGCCGGCTTTTGTGGCTGTTGTCCAGCTTGTATACACTACTTGGGTACAATACCATATAATGAATCTATAAACTCCGTAAGAAGACCTTAAGGATATAGGTTGACCTTAAGGATGCGCCATATGATTCGTATCGGAAACTTTTAACATTTTCATTTTTTCAAGTTCATCATGAACTTCTGTTGCTGTGTGAGAAAAGGGTTTCTAATTATTGATTCTCCGTGTCTTTCTGTTCTCGCTGTCGGCAGAAAAGGGCGAGTCGTGTGCGTCATTGCTGCTTTTGCGCCCTTCGGCGCCAGCGATTCAGTGTATGCCGGGTTTGATTTGCCATCCGAGCAAATTAATTTGTACCCCAGCTGACGGGAATTAACGCCTTGATGTTTCGAATCTGTTAGACGGTTTTAATCGATTTTCAATGTATCGTGGTAGACAATAATTAAAAGAGTAAGTGGAAGAAATGAAACGGAGATGTTTTATGTATAGTAATTCTAAACAGCTAGAAACTATGTTCTTTCGTGCTCGTCCTCGACATGAACATGAAAATACCTGTTGGGCCAGTGTTGCAGAGATATAAAATAATTTCGATTCCGTCGTAGAAGAAGTCTATAAAATAAGCTTCAGTTTTAATCGGTTGAACGCTATGGTATGTCACGCCTATTCTTGACTGTTAAGACATTATCCTAAAATATTCCTGATGAACTCCGCCGGAATGACATAGAATAACTTTAATATCTATTCATTCATAGACCATAAATATAGCGTTGGTTTCAATTTTTGAGCATCGGACAGTCTAGTGCTCTCTCGCATCCTTGACATTCTGTTATTCTCAAAAAAATATCGCAGTTTGAACTCTGTCTCAGTGATATAGAATACAATTTGGAATAAAGCAGAAGTCCAGTTTGATGCAATCCAAGCTGTAAGTGCATTGAAGTGACGTTAAACCAATACTACAATTCGTCAGCCAAGAGCAAGTTCCGCTGTACGTGGCCGAGTTTGTGCAGTATTCTATCGTCTGAATTACTTTGTGTGTACAATGTACTCTGTATGTACAGTAGAGGGCAAAAAAAGGGTGGGGACAGCGCGCCTAAATGGCACGTGCATGTCCAGGCAAGCGCCAAGCTCCTTCCGCGGGGTTATGCTTTTGCCAACAGTCGAGGCAAGCGGGGAGAAGACGACCCTTTTTAAGCACTACCTGGGCATGCCCGCGCGCATTGTACCTGTTTTCCCTCCCTTTTTTTGCCCTCTACTGTACAATATGCCTGGATTAGAGCTTAGATTGAGGTATGTTTTTTTCTTTCGGGGCTATTGTTTCTATAGCGATTACACTAACCTGCGGCAGGGGCATTTAATCTATTTTTATCATCGCCTACTATACGAAAGGTTTACATAAGTAGTGCGATAGGTTACGGAATTGATAGATCCATGAATTAGCCCGGAAATGGGCGACTAAACACTCGATAAATAACTTACTTCGGAATACTATTGTGCAAAACCGGAATAGAGCTAATTTGTGTATTCATTAGCACGTAATATAAGTTATAGGTGACGATTGGAGTGAGACTTTGTTGCCTCTTGAGAGCTAAAACTTCCTAGTTTCTATAGAGTTAGAGCTCTCTAAAGTTCAGTATATTTTAAAGAGAAAATCGCTTTCGTTAAAATTAGGGAAAGAGGAGCACTGCGAGAAAAGTGAAGTCGAAAACGTTACGGAAAGTTAACCACTTTGCTCAAAAATTATCCTAAAGAGCCAAAGCTTGATGTCTATATGTTTATTGATGAATGCAACTAATGAAAAGTTTATTAAACACTTGTTTCACATTTCATTAATGAAGTAGAGCAAAAGCGAACGATATTTGGAAGTCACACAGTGTCACGTTAAAATAAACCTAACAGAGTCTGTAAATGCAAAAATAAACTAAAAAAAGTAGATATATTTTGTAAAAGAAAACCTGCCGTTTCAAAATTGTCTTACTACGGCGTGTTAGGTAGAAAATAATTACTGTGTCGCATAAGTTATTTGTTTTTGATTAAATTCACAGGATAAAAGAATGACTCCGTGGACACCGTCAGATAGAACAGCACAAACTTAAAAGCTTCCAAGGTTTCTGACGAGACTTAGGAGCGATCATTTGACTTATTAGTAAGCGTTTTCTAAGCGTAGTTTCACAACAAAGGGTTTTCCCGTCCCTTTACCTTTCCGATTCCCGTGCGCAGTGTTTTCCCTGCTTGCGTCATATGGACCTTTTGACATTTCCTACTCTAGGCGCCTGGTAATGTGTTAGGGTTGACTTTTCGCCAAGATTTGCTCCATCGTAGAAGCCTTCAAGAGGTTTTCGTCTCGTATTTTTTATCTGTGATAAGGTTTCCCCAAGTTAAAGAGATCCAAATTGATTCTGTAATTTCCCTTCAAGATTTCATTGACGGACCATGGGCCAATCCCATAATAAAAAAGAAAAGAGAAAAAATATTATTTCCTTCGCTCTCTTTCACCTTGTTGAGGACTTCGTCCGCCTTTTCACTGTCCCGACGACGGACGACGCCAGTTCTTATCTCAACCCGGCAGTTCAATCCCTACCTATGATTGTGAGTTCTACCTTAGAGTCGCTTAGTAAACGAGAGACCTTCCTTCCCACTACTCGAAAGATTTGCGTCGTTTTTCGCACCTTGTCTAGGAGTGTGAATCAGGTATCAGTTTCAAGAAAAAAAAAATGATTACGAAAAAAAAGAAAGGAGCTCCGCGTTGGTCTCCTTCAACTCTCCCCACTCCTTCAAACCCCGAAGAGTCGAACGAAGTGATTTTGTAATTTTTATCAAAAGAAAGCTTTTTTTTAGAGGCAATAGATTTCCAAAGGTTGAGCGAGGTATAAAGTTTGGTATAAATCCCAGTAGAAGTATCTTTTAAGCTCAGTTGACAAGTCGCTTTACGAACAAAGGGTCATTAAGCTTAAGTTAAACTCTACTAGGAAACTTTGATTAAGTCTTATCATCGTGGGATTCTGTAAAGAGTATTGTATAAAACTGTGGTCACTGGATGTGTTTTACTATTGGGGTAAGAAACCAAAATTGAAAGACATGCTTTGTGTTAAAGGAATTTAAAAAAAATCCTAATAGGATAATGAAGCGGTTTTGGATCATTTGTTGCCTTTCTGTGGTACTGGCTTTGCCTTTTGGGCAGAAAGGCGAGAAAGGGCTGCTTCAACAGCAGCAGCATCGATCCTCCCAAGGGTCACGCCCACTTTTGCAGAAATTGCACTTGGAGAAGCTGGCACAGAACAACGCAACCACGACTCCTTCGACGACCCCAAATTGGACCGAAATTTGTAAAGTCCTGTGCTCCAAAGGAGAAGGTGGAATTGCATGTGAATGCGATATAATTCCTTGAAGGATTTGGCGGGCGATGAAACGTGCCTGTTATCCTTTATTCCCTCGGCTCCTTACTGACATTTCATTGTATTATATTCGTCTTATTTTCCTGTTGGTGATCATATTAGACAGAAATAAAGCTTAATCTCGCATTCTTTTTAAATCAGAAATATTCTCACTAGCTTCAAAATGTTTGTCTAGGCAATTTGTCAATGTTTGGTTCAGATTCTTGTTCGAGATGGGTACAACTGGATGGAGTGAGGGCAAGGTAGTGCGTTCGAAAAGTCAATACTTCCCTGGTGGGTCAATACCTTCCTGTGGAAGAATGTAGGGCTTGTGCAACGGAATTTCGAGTCATAAAGGAGCGCAAATTTCTTTATTTTGGGTAAAAAGAGGAAACAACTGTTCCAAAACTAGAAAATAAATTAGATATATACTTTAAAAGAATTGAAGGAAAAGCTCTTTTTGTAAGAAAAAATGTGCCAAGCGTTGTTTCAGAAAGTCCCTACAGTTAAATACATGTAAAAAGGACTGTAAGAATTATGAATAGCGAGTTGACAGTAGCTGCGTTCGTGAACAATATTGATGACGGTTGTAAGAGCGTGTGTTGAAACTAAAAATGTCAACGCGTAGAAAGGAACCCATTTCAGCGTAAAGAACTCTGTTTAAAACTTTGACTCTTAGCAGATGTAAAGCGTAATATTGGTTGTATGAAAATTACGCTATTGCCAGTGGGTAATTTTGTGTTAATTCAGTTCGTCAACGTTTTTTCTTAGTATCTTCGCCAGTCTTCTATGAAGCATAGAATGCCCAGTTATTTGCTTCAGCCCACGCAGTTTGAAAGCGCAGAAGTTATTTAAGAGTTGACGAAAGGGCCTTACTTGTTGTGGGGCGACACACGTCATAATCCGGTTCGGCTTTAAGCTGTATTATTACACTTATTAAAACAAATAGTTTGTATGCAATTAGAGTAACATGTGCGGACCAGGAGACAAAACGCAATAGAGGAGCTAACTAGTTAAGTAGGCAAACAGTTGTTATATTAGCGTGAAGGAATGCTCTAAGGTCACGGAAAGTGGGTTAGTTTCCGGCAGAAGTGCGTTCGGTTTCTGCGACAGTATCAGTCAGTGGAGATACTTTGCGTTAAGCAGGTTTTGAAGTTCGTGACCATTTGCTATGGCAAAACGGTTCTTAAGGCCACTGTATACACTTTGTTTTATTTTACATTGATTGAATGGGAGAAAGCAGAAATTTGCGTGGGCGATTTCTCCATAACTGTAGCATATTTTTCAATCATTTTTCAACCAAAAATGTTAAAATTAATAATACCTAGAATCTAACGTAGAGAAATTTTGAAAACTTAGAATTTGGGGCAAAAGCAAATAAATTCCTGGAACAATTTGCAAATAATTTTGTTTTCTCAAAATATCTGTTTATATAACTCTAAGGATTATTAAATAAAACTTATACTGTCAAGGTTACTTCGAGAAACATAAGAGTGGTAAATGCAAAATCGTTTGCATAAATATTCTTCGTAATTGGCATTAACCGACATTAACTGACATTAATAGTGGCATTAATTGGCTAAAATATTGCAAAAGCCCGTAATGTTCCCTATGGAACACATAGGATGCCGAAGCAGAAGAAAAATTGTTGCGACAGTACGGCAATAGGAAAGCTTTGTATGGTGCCTTCATTCCACTTTTAAAGAGAGAATGTTTTAACAATATCCCTGCAGACACGTGCCAACAAATAAACATTATATAGGAAGCGCGTGTATTACAGAAGATTTTTCTCTAACTTTTGGGTATTTTAGTCTATCTAGAAGACACTGAAAGTGTATTAGTTCGTTGCAGTATGCTCTGTTAGAAGTTAACTAAAAAATCAGCGGTTGAATGTGTCTAGAAATTTTTTTGAGACAGGCTGGAGAAGGCGCACTGTATTTGAATCCTTGTCTGGTTCTTCCTTTTCTTAATTATTATTATGATGATCAGATTCTTCACATACCTGTCACGCAAGAAAGGTGAAACTACACCGTTTTCGGATTACAGTATCTTGTAACAATTCCCATTATGCCTATCAGATGAGGTTTTTCTACTAATCACAGTAAGAGCATTCAGGTCGTTCTGACCTTTTTTTTTAAAAAAAAAATAACTGTCTTGTAAGAAGTTTAAAAAAGCTATGTATGGAGAGTTTTCTAGTTTATCACCCAGTGTTGAAAGTCTGCAAAATTAAGTTTATCCCCTCTTGAATTTCTGCCGATGGGGTAAAAACCAAAAGAGACGAAGACAGTTGAATCTTCCTGCGAAACTTGGTTCTGTATCTGTAAAACCAGTTTGTGTAAGAGAAAGCAAGAATTTGATTCATTGGTGGAAGCAGCAAGGTATCATTGGTTAGGAAGGTGAGTCGGTATTGGGTAGAACGGTCAGGATTCAGCAGCCCGCAACTGCGCTCTTTGATTCTCGCTCGGGGCGATCTTCCTCCACTACGGGTTCCATGACGGAACCACGCCTCTCAGGGACAGCTTATAAAAGGAAGTGGAATCATTCCACGGCACACCACTGCCGTTTTGTAAATCTGACTAACAGCAAGTTTTTATTGCTTACGTTTTCTCCTTACGTCCTCCTTTTTAACACAGTTTAATTTCCCTGTTTACCTCGTAATTCAATTGCTTTTAAAATATTTCTTGCGTATTTCTGCGTTGCCCATTTCTCGATTTTCTGGAAAAATTTTCAACCCTTTGAACGGCTCTGGTACTCTCCAAGTACTTTCGAAACGATCAGTAAACGCTTCTTGGCATTTTTGGTGATTTAAGAGTCTTGTAAAAGAAGTTCTTGCTTGGAGTAATTTCTGGAAGAAATCATGAGCAGTTCAGTCGTCAAGCAGTCGACGCCCAACGGTCCTCGTCTTACTAGTCAAGACATCGGAAAACTCTTCTATTCAGGTAACTACACTTCCCATATTTTTACTTCTTGGTATTATATGTGTAGTTTGAGAATTTGCTGCTTTTCACCTATAAGGAATTAGTCGTGTAAAAGGATTCGTACGTTCAAAATGGGATTTAAAGCTCGAAGTCCACAAGGAGTTTCACTTTAAATTGTACGAAATTTCGGCTTGCAGAAATTTTCTTTGGATCTGAATTCCATTGCAAGCAGTGCCGTCTTACCCACTGGGCAAGGTGGGCCATGCCCAGGGGCCCACGACGCTAGGGGGCCCATCCTGAACTTTCATAAACAAATACTGTATTCATTTACTAAAACATAGTTGTCTACCGCACATTTACTTAAATTATATTAAGACGGGGGAAAATTCGCCATGATTTTCGCCTCTTTGAACAACAGCTGCTTAACATGTCGAGACACGGCCGCAGGCTGCAATTTGCGACAAAAGTTCTTCCCTCAAGTGAGCGTGAGCACCTCTCTGTAGTACAGCCTACGAACTGTCTCTATTGTTTTGATTCTCAAACGTCTTCAAGCGTCTTAATCTTCAATGTTTTTATACAAACTCACGTTTCAGCTAGTTTTACTCGAAGCTTAGCTTGTTTTTCACCGAGAATGAAACGTAATGATTTAACCGGGGCACAGGAAAGAAAGAAAGCTGCAGAGGAAAAGGAAAGAACAGCAAACTTCCCAAACTTACAACTTGGTTGAATTTTAGGAGTGGTAGGTACAGTATATGTAAGCCCTAAAGAGCTGAGTTTTACTGAGGTCTTCAGTGTCTTAGGGTGTATTAAGGAGAACTCGAGGAAGGGTATTGAAGCCAATGGCCATTCTCGGGTTTGAGCTAACTTCCAAAGTTTCGTCTAAATTTTCACTTTCTTTCTAAGTAAGCATGTTTTGTAATTAGAACGTTTCACATTTGTCCTTAAAATGACGATAAATAGGCTCCGTGACTTGATAGTATTAAAAGACGTTAGGACCTCAGTGTATAGAACCTTAGGTTCTTACTAGAATTGATGATAAGAGAGGATAGCACGTCATCTTAACTTCCAATTAAGCGAAGAGTTTTACTGTAGATGATGTTCTTTGTAAATAACTTCAGAAGTCTCACTCATGTTTAATACGGACACATTTCTTTAATGAGTGTTTTCAGTTTAAGCACTTTGCGGTCGCTGGTGAAGGTAATGGTTTCTGCCTGCATTGTATGGGAAACTTGTTTTAGAGAACTTAAAATCAGTATTCCCGAACATTGAAATAGCATTAAGAGTGTTCGTGTGCATGATGGTGACGAACTGCATAGGTGAACGTTCGTTTTCCAGGCTGAAATGGATTAAGAACCAGTATTGGAGTACACTGGGCAGGAGCGATTGAATTCCGTCAGTCACATGCATGGAAAGTGACGTATTGAACAATATTGACTTCAACTCATTTATCGATAAGTTCACAGCGAAATCATGTCGAAAATTTTTATAGTAATTTTGTACTTTCCTTGTCAGTGCATTAATTGATCTCATTCGAATACAGATTTTCTCAGATTTATTTTTTACTTCCCTTACATTTTTTAAGTTTTTTTTAGGAATTATGGGGCCCATTTTGAAAATTGGCCAACACAGGGGTGTTAAGACGGCCCTGATTGTAAGATTATGGAATTATACTTTGAGTTACCATTCTCTAAGTGTCTGTACTTACCAGATATTTCAAGTCCTATCTTCAAACTCATCAATAGTTTCTAACGTTGAACCTAAGTGAAAGTTCTGGTTGTATTGCTTGAATTCTGAGTTGATTCTCAATTTCATTGTAAGGCTATGGAGTGATACTTTGGGTTACCAATAGTTCCAACATGTCTGTACCTACCAGGACTTTCAAGTTTCATCTTCAAACTCATTGGTAGTTTCCAACATTGAACTTAAGGGAAAGTTCTGGTTGCATTGCTTCTTAGCAGTCGGGAGTTTTGCCCGAAGAAATTTCGGAACGTTGAAAAAGAATTTGTGAATTTGACAGTGTTAGATACTGTAGGTTTGTTAGTTCTAACGTTCTGTAGTTATGTTATTTTATTCATCTTATGATACTGTAGTTTTGTTAGTTGTAACATACTTTTAGTTATTTTATCTTGTTTATCTTATGATACTACAGTTTTGTTAGTTGTAACATAGTTTTAGTTGTGGTATTTTATATTCTTATAATACGATAGTTTTGTTAGTTGTAACACTTTTACTTATGGTATTTTATTTATCTTATTATACTATAGTTCTGCTATAAGAGATTTATAACATAACTCTAATTATGTTAGTTATCTAAATGATAGTAAAACTAATAAGCAGCTTGGAGTTTACGATTCACTTTTTAAGAAAAATTATATTGCAGTGTTTTTGTAGTTAGATTAAGCTAAATGGCATTCAATTTCCTATTTTCTTCAGTGTGTGATGAAAATTCTTTGCATACGCCAGCTTTTAAGCCGCACATTAGCAAAAATCATTAGTTTAGCTTATTAGCCATCTTTTTCTCCACCAACAATCGGTATTGTTGGAATGCTGATTACCAACCGAGGGAGGCTGGGTCGATGGGGGAATAAAACGAAAGCAAAAGGGGGAGTTAGGGTGGTAAACTAAAGATTTGCTCCTTCTTTTGTAATGTTGTCATCATATTGCCCCCTTAGACGGGAGACGTAACAATAGTATGTTTAGTACACTATCTGTCCCCTTCCGTTTCCCGCGGAATCTTAATATCCGTCGCTGCTGTTGCGTCGCTGTCCGGGGTTTACCAGAATGGTGACGCGCTTGGCAGCAGCAGTGCGGACTTTTAATTAAAATCTTGTTTGGAATCATAAACAAGAGTAGGTGCTGTCTAAAGAACACTTAGCTTCCTATAAAAAAAGTAAGACCATACAATTAAATCTTGAACTTCGTAACGAAACTGTAGTTTTATTACATTGTTAGTCAAACTGTTAAAGAGATACGTAGCAACATTCAATAAAAAGTTACTCCCTATTGGTAAGGGAAAAAAACTGAAGGTAGTGCTATTGAAGAGCTCAGTTCTCAATTTCGTGTTCCAAATCCTTCCGTCTGAGGATAATGGATTGATATCAAGTTTGGGGTCCCAGATGGTGCAACCCCCTTACCCTCTGAAACGCATTTTAACCCCACCCCCTCTTGCTGTAAGTAATAACGGGCAACATTCTGACGTCGAACTTGACAGCTCTGGCAATATACAGCGAGTCTTTATGGATGAAAGAAAAAAAGGAGAACAATACGTTCGGTGCATTGCTGAAACTTGTTCAGACTATCGTGAGTTTTTTTTACGTGTTACGTTCCGTCAAACTGTTGGGATGTTAAAGGGGAGGAAATTGGAATTTCTTGCCGCTAGAACGCATTTTGGAATGCTTGGAATGCGTGTATCTTGCGGAACACGGAGGGGTGAAGAAGCCTTTCGTTGAGCGAGGGAAGAATCATGGAGGTAATAATGTATCCGTTGGAATGCGGTGCTTAGGATCTCGATCTTATGGAACACAAACATTTAGATTGTTCGCTTTTTGCAGCTCACGATATTTGGTAAAATTTCCTTTGCGTTAGTATTGTGTTTAGTTTTACTTTTGTTTTATTTCTCAAAGAGTTCACCAATTATTGGGCACAGAGTTGCGTAAAGTTTTTTGTTTATGAATATTATTTGTTGGTTTTTCCATTTCATTGTAGGAAGCTTACCTAACATTATAGACTAATTTCTTAATATATAAACTTAACACGGTCAAACAATTTTTTTTAAAAAAATTAATTGCTGCAGTTATTTCAGTAGTAAGTTACTGTTATATGTCAGTAGTTTAAAAAATATTCAAAATCTTTTTTATGAAGAGAATATCTCGAAATCCCCTTAAAATGTTAAAATCCTCTTTAATATAAATGCGAATAGATCTTTTGTAAGCCATCAGAAATAGGTATTTTCGTGTAAATTATAAGTTCTCGTTATTTCAGAATACCGGACGTGTTTGGTTAGCCAAATTCATTTGCTTAGTTACTCATTTCTTTTGGCTTGTTGGATGCAAATTTCGTGATAGGGTTTGGTGGCTGGGGTGAGAGTAAAAAGGGTGACGCTTGATTTGGGTTGAATGGTTGTTCTGATTGTATGAAAGTAATCCTGAGGACGAGAAGGCAACACTGTACAAAGGGGCTTGATTTCCATATGTTTATGTTTACACAACTTACGGGTGCATCTATTTTGGTTTTGGAGGGAGTGAAAGTGTCAGAAGCACCGCATACCAATTTCTACATTGCGGTTTCTCTGTTGACAAAAGTTTTAGGGATAGGAAAACCACCTTATCTCCACTTCCCAGCTTCTCTCCTTCCCCTTCTTTGAATAAAGGACCAATAAATGGGAGCTATTGGTGCAAGACGAAGGTGAGAGAGGGGAGTGTCAGACGTCAGCATAACAATTAACCATGGCGTATGTCAATCACCAGGAATTCATTTTACTGAGCTTGAGGAACATTATGCCAGAGGAACGAAAAAAATGCTTCGAAATCCGCGATTTTTTTTCGTCTAAGAGAAGCGAACAAAAGAAGAGCGTGGGACAAACCATAACTCATTTCCGATTTTGGTATCCAGCGCCTGGGTTCAGAAAACGGTTATGATGTTCCCTCGTTTTTATCATTAATCTGATACGGGAATGTGCCAACAACGTTATGAAGGGCTGTTGGTGCCGTTGGAACTATCAACAGTTTTTTAGAGGGTGTAGGAGGTTTTTTTTTTGGAGGGAGGAGGAAAGAAGAGGGCGCCATAATAGTTCTGAAATTCCGTGGGGAAATGAACGTTGGTCATAAAAGGGGAGAAACTAACCGCGTTATCATTATGGACGCCTTAAATGAGGATTTGGCTTAACTAGGGTGTGTTGTTTGCTATGTGGAAGTAGGCTAATGACTATTTCACTCTTTGGGTTCGTTAGATTTGCTGCCGCTGTGTCAAGATGCGACGGGTAACGCTCAAACGCAAGAGTTTCTCCAGTGTTTGATGAACATCCTGGTGGATTTTATCAAAGTTACCAATGATCGGGAAGAAAAGCTGCTCGAGTTCCATCATCCTCAGCAATTGTTGCAATCTGTGGATTTGACCTTACCCGACGGACTTTGTGATGCCAAAAATCTCGAGCAAGTTCTCAACGATTGCCGAGATACGCTCAAGTATCAAGTTAAGACAGGTACACTATTTATTTTACTTCTTTTCGTTACATATTGCTCTATCTTGGCTATTCACACAGAATTGTATCTTTTTTTATTGTACTTTCCATATTATTTGTGTCCGCTTACGTCCGACTTAGCCTAAACTACGTCTGAGGTTTTACTGAGCAAATTTTTTGGATTTGAAAACTCCTAAGTGTAGAGATTTATAAGAAGGTAAATGAAAGAGACGTGTTCTGGGTTTCTATCGTCAAAGTTAAAACTGAGAAGTAATAAGAAATTTGAACACACGTCGGAGGTGGTCTTGTTCATGATCACATTTCCGCTCTTAGAGCTGCGCATCAACTATTTACCAGCAGTTTTCGTTTATTCTCTTCTTTATGCTCTAAAATAAAACGTTCGGAATATTTTATGAATTCTTCAAGTATATTCAGTGCTGTAAAAAATTATTTCGTGAATTTGCAATGATTCGTTGTGCATAAAAAAACTACAAGGACTTCACTGTAAAAATACTTAGAGAAATGTTTCTTTAACACAAATTTGAGGTAGAAAAAGATTTTAAAGTATTTTTACAGTAAAATCCTTATATTTTTTGCTACACTATAAATTCACAATTTTTTCAGTGTATAGTATATTCTGATGTTCAAGATTCCTACTGGAAGTATTGCGCTTGGAATGTCTTACGGCATTGATTCGTGAACCGCATAGCAGCCATCTTGGTTACTCATTTTTCCTGATCTCCCTGAGCTTATGTAAAGGAACACATAGTAGTCCAAAGCCGTTAGATTCTTTCTAGCGCTCCTAATCGGCGCGAGGTCTCAAAACGAGAGTCAAAGATAAAAGTTGATGTTCCGTGTAGTGTTTCGTGGTAGGGTGTGTGTCGGTCCGGAACTCTAATCCTCTTTTGTACCAGTATTGTTCTGTTTGCTTCATTTGCTGCTACAGTGTTCAGTATGGGGGCGTTAGGCTTTACTTGCTCTGCTTGCGTTTGCAATCCCATAGCTTTGACTTGATCTTTCTCGAACTAGAATGGCCATTATAGTGCCCAGAGATCGAAAACATCTTCGAAAACCTCTTTTGACTATCCACGCACGAAGAATCAGCTTTTCTTTCCCAATCTCCACATGTCCCAAACTTTCTGACCCTTACCAATGTCCTTCCAGTATAATACCACCTAAAGTATAGCTATGATTTCACCCTCGTATCACGAGGATGATGGCCAATTAGGTGGCTATAAGGTGATCTATGCGAGGACTACAATCACACGGTAAGTGAATCTTGACACCGAGGACATTCATCACACTTGTGAATGGGAGGGAGCGGGTGTGGGGGAAAGACATACGTTCTTATTCCGAGACCCTTGCCAAAGGGAAGATAGAAAGAAAGCACAGACCTTCAAGTAAATCCCAGCGTAATCCTCTTGGACTTTTAGGGGGAGTAAGAGTGATGGCAGCGTCCTCTGGCCTCATTCCGAAAGGATTTGCCTAAGGCTAATCGGCCGTAAGCAACGCCCTCTCAAGGATGAAATTGGGGGTCGTAGGGGGCAAATGAAAAAGCTGTAAAGATAAAAGGTTTTTACTTCCCTGTGTCTCAATAGTAAACGCGCTTCTGTTCACGCGACAATGAACACCAAAGGGCAAAAATGGAAAACCTCCACATACAGGCGTTAGACACGCCCCCCTTTTAATACTCCAAAAATCTCTATGGAAGAAATATTGAAAAATATCTTTCGTAGTGTTCCATCTCTTTTCTATCCAACTCAAATTTCAATCCACGAATGACAAATTTTAACATTCAAATCAGTACGAAGTATTTTGCTTCAATTCTCAGCGTGAACTTTTAAACAATGCATTAACTTGTTTTTAGAGATTAATCCTGAAAGTATAGTTCAACTGGTTATGAACTATTGAAAGGTTCACGAGGGGAGAATCGATACCCCCCTTAGAGTAACTTTCATTGTCGGGAGAAACGCTCATATGAGCTTGAAAGAATACCGAGGACCACGTATCTTTGACACAGAGGTTTGGGGGTCCGTGTTCCATTGTTGACGAGTCGCTTCCATCACAATAATCTTACTTTGAGAGGGTGCAGGAAAAAGTGGAGAGAGAAAGAAAGGGTTTCAGGGATTGGGATTGCTCAGTTGCCCAAAGTGGATGTGAGATCTGGTACAGCTGTCACTCACATGTCTTTCTGTGATACAAGCAGACTTCCACTTCGGGTTCTTCGTAAGATAGTATGAGTAAATCCTTGAGTAGCGCGCTGAGTTTGGGAGCCGAACTTACGCGAAGAAACGAAGGAATCGTTTTAGAACAGCGAGCGATTTTCATGTCCGAGCGATCTGCAGCTGCTTCCGTTTCTGTCCTTTTTATGAACGAAATTGAAGAGGGGGGAAAAAAGAGAGAAATGTTCCAAGCGAACGTGGGCGGGCTGACATGTCCAACGCATCTGTGACACTTTATTTGCAATATGTGTAGGTATCAGGAGCACGGCACGTGTGTGCAATATGGGATAGTGAAGAGTTGACGGTGGGGATGTAGTGTTCTCGCTTTCGACTGTGGAGGATGTCTATTTGCGTAAGAAGTGAAGAAAAGGCCATTGTTGTGGTATCGGAGCTGGAGAGCTGTGCCAAGAGTGTGTTCCACACTCTTGAGGAACGTCCAAACCATCTGGGTTTGTTGGGAGAGGGTGTCTTTTACATGGAAATGATGATAGACGATGCATCTTTCTATTGGAAGGCAAAAGGGCGGCAAAACGAGCAGCCTGCTGTGGCTGACACCAACGATTTAGCCTCAGGCAAAACAGGCCTTGATTAGCATATTTATTAGTCCCTTTGCGTGTGATACCATAAGACGTTATTTTACTGCTGACTGGACTTGGGGGGTTGTTTTCGCTTTCCTTGACAATTTTATAAAAGGGAGGAGAAAAATAATCTATTGAAATAAAAAAAGAGGAGAAATATGGGAAGGGATAAATAGCCCAAGACGGCCAAACTAGCCCAAGGCCTCTAGGGAGTCGTTATCGCCTTTGGCATATGGGGGATCCTGAGGTGGAAGTTGGGCAGAAATGGAATTTCGTAGCCCCAGGGCCCCAAGGGAGGATACCGAAAAGGGATCTTAGCTTGGGAGTTACAAGCTTTGCGGCGATTGAAGCTTTTCTGTTCGTGTCAATCAGAACGCAGTGAAATGGGAAAATTAACAACACGCGCGCGAAAGTAGGGCTAATGGAAGGATACGGGCAAGTGTAAGGGAAATCATATTTTTTTATCAGGGTTATGACAATTGTGCGACGGTTTTTCAGTTTTAGTCGTAACTTATTAAACTTACGTTCATGATTGTTCTTTCTTCTTTCGTTTGTCTTATATCTGTATTTTTGCCTGACATATTTGATACTTGATTATCGCCATATTTGATTATCTTATAAGCAAATCTATACATTTTTGGATAGTACTATCATGGTAGCAAATGCTGTAAGGGGAAAGTTTTATTTTGCGTAGAATCTGAAAATTACGGACACATTTATCTTAACACTTGCTGGAATTTATATTTAAAGTTTGCTGAATGAATTGATGAACAGAAAGGTAAAGTAATAATTGTGTATTTCTGCAGGTCATCCGATGTTTCTTAATCAGTTATCCAACGGCTTGGATATTATTTCTATGGCGGGAGAATGGTTGACCGCCACTGCCAATACGAACATGTTCACTTACGAGATCGCTCCCGTATTCATTCTTATGGAACACGTCACACTGAAGAAAATGCGAGAAATAATTGGCTTTAAGGATGGAGACAGCATCTTAGCGCCAGGTATTTTTTTCTTTCTTCTTTATTTAAAAAAAGACTTCCGTTCGTGTGTCTAGTATTCTTTTTATTGACTTCTTTTGATGGTCTCGAGACTTTCTTGTTTCCTCGCTTGTAATTTTAATTAACTGGGTTTAGGTGGGACGATATCGAATTTGTACAGCTTGTTAGCTGCGCGCTACAAAAAGTTCCCCCAGATTAAGTCCGAAGGCTTGAAGGCTTTACCCGCTCAGCTCGTCATGTTTACATCGGAACACGTAAGATCGCAATTACTTCTTTCTTGGTCCGTATTCTTGCATCAGCATTTGGATCCTGCCAGTGGTCATTAGACCAGAATTCTTGCGTCATTTAGCCCTGTTAATTAATTTGCAAAGCTCTTTGTGATTGGATGCTCGAAGTTGCCCAAGATGCTTGTGAAATCCTATGTATTGCCACATCTGTTACTTCACTAATTACGCGTTAACATATTGTAAAGTTCGATTACTGTGGAAGCGAATCCAAACACTGGCTAAAGATTATTTTATATAAGAATACAAGAATATCTATATAAGAATACAAAAATATCTATATAAGTATATAAGAATATCTATATAAGAATATAAAACTATCTACATAAGAATAAAGAAATACGCTCATCAATTGCGACATTTTCCTTCTCAGAGCCACTTTTCTATGATGAGCGCTGCTGCGGTATCCGGTTTGGGTACCAACAACTGTATCGAAGTTCCTTGCGATGCTAGGGGCAAGATGATCCCCGCCGAGTTGGAGCGCTTGATCCTCAAAGCGAAAGCCGAAGGCAAAATTCCGTTTTACGTCAATGCGACAGCTGGAACCACCGTTTACGGAGCATTCGATCCATTGAACGCTATCGCTGATATTTCTGAGAAACATGGACTTTGGATGCACGTTGATGTAATAATCCTGCCATAATTTCCTTTCTTTATCACTAAGAACAGAAAGATAATAAATACTATTGCGAATAAAATACCTCTGGTTTACAGGCAGCATGGGGTGGCGGTTTCCTCGTTTCTTCCAAACTCCGGCACCCACGTTTCGATGGCGTTGAACGGTAATTTCATTGGCCTATATCTTCACCCCTTTCTCGACATAATGCGCTTTAGGCTCTTCTTTCACACTTGTTTTTCTCCTTCATTAGTGCCGATTCTGTGACGTGGAACCCCCATAAGCTCCTTAATATCGTTCTCCAGTGTTCCACCGTCCATTTCAAAGAACCGGTAATAGATTAGCGAGCTTTCTAAAGATTTGGTTGGAGGCTAAAAATACCTTTCTTATTTAGAATTTGCTATTCCAGTGCAATCAGATGTGCGCAGATTACTTATTTCAACAAGATAAGCATTATGACGTTACGTACGACACCGGCGATAAGGTCATCCAATGTGGGCGCCATAATGACATCTTCAAATTCTGGTTGGCGTGGCGAGCTAAGGTATCTAAAATATTCTACATTAAATTGTTCACACAATAGTACACTTAATTTATAGCACCTAAATAAAATAAAAAATTCTTAAAAGCTATTCTGATTTATGTATTCCAGAGTACGGAAGGTTTCGGAAAGCAAATGGATCGCTTCATGGAGTTGAATATGTATTTGACGCAAAAAATGCGCGACCAGCCAGACAAATTTCAACTAATCGTCCCTGAACCGGAGTGTACTAACAATTGCTTCTGGTACATTCCCAAGCGGTTACGCAACATGCCCCCAGGCCCGGAACGTGATCAAGAGCTTGGAAAGGTAGCTAGGCTTGTTTTTATTTAGTTAAATTTTTGGTAAAGCACTAAAATTCCGCATATCTTTTGGAACATAAAATGAAAAGGAGGATAATTGTTATATGTTCATTTGCAGGTTACGCCTATCTTGAAAGGCCGTATGATGCAGTCTGGTACGCTCATGATCTCATACCAACCGCAAGGCTCGATTCCCAATTTTTTCCGCAATATTATATCGAATCAAGCCGTCACTGAAGTTGATATCGATTTCCTCATCCACGAGCTAGATCGTTTAGGACAAGATTTATAAACCAAAATCACAAGAGAACCAGTGTTGTTATAGTTTCGAAAATTTAGCTGCTTTGTATTTGGTTAGGTAAGAGAGTTTATGCTTAAAAGTTTCGTTGACAGATCTTCGACAAAGTAATCATGAAAAAGAAAAGTAGAAATTAAATATTATAAGTGATAGAACGCGTAGGGCAACCCTTGGAAAAGTAAAGTGATATATTTGCGCGTTTTCTTTCGAATAGCTGACGACACCACTTCATTGAGTTTGTTAAAAAATACTAGATGCTATTATTGTATTTAAATAACTGTTAGGTATGTTGTCTCAATGTTTTTCTCGATGCACGCCATTAGTGACCTGCGTGGGGGGAGAAAAAAGGAGGGGCAGTTAATTCTATATTGCAGTTATTCGTGTTTATGACTAGAATTTATATGTTCGCATGCTGATTGTTACAGCACGGATAAGCACACTGCACAAGTTCACTTGCACCATTCCGCACCTTTAGATACTTATTACACGAAAGCACTGCACCGATGCACTGTAGGGCACTAAAAACGGCACCGATGCACTGTACTGCACTAAAAACTGCACCGATGCACTATACTGCACTAAAAATCGCACTGATGCACTGTACTGCCTAAAAATTGCACCGATGCACCGTACTGCACTAAAATTGCAGCGATGCACTTTATTGCACTACACATACACTTCACTGCACTGGAACGTTGCAGTCATGCACTTTACTGCACTACAACAGCACCGATGCACTATACAGCAGTAAAAATTGCACCCTTTAGCACTTATTATTGCACTTTCTAACCTTCAATGTCAACACCGTCAGTGTTGTACGAATAATTATTCGCTGTCTTCCACCACATAGGAAAATTATTGGGAAAGTCTTAACTGTTGCTCTTTCTGAAATATTCTCTATTGCTGCAGCGCGGGTTTGCTTACAACGCTCGTTGTTCTTACCTTTCTTGTACAACAAAATCAGCAAGTCTTCCTTTTTGAAGCATTTCCGTTTGAGTGCTTCTGTATTTGTCACAGTAGATAAGTGTATCTACTTCAACTTTCAGGTCAAAGGAGGTCAAAGACTTCTCCTTCAAGAATACTTACATATCATGCACCATATCAGTGGTTAAAATGATCTGAGTTTTAGCGTAAACGTACAGTTTCACATATGCTCAATGTTGTGTGGTTAACAAGCTGAGTTTTTATGAAGATTTGTTTGTCTCATTTCAACAAAATCCTTGAGTCTTCCAGGAAGAGTTTCGTTGGCGTGCTCTCCGTTTTCTCGAAATTCCGATTCATTCAAAATATGAATGGCAAACTTTGAAGAGTACGAGAGGGACGCCATACGTAAATTTCTTCTCACTCCCAAGAAATTATTGATAGAAATTGAGCTACTTGTACATAAGAAAATTACTTTTAATTTGCTGAAATCAAATTTTTTACACAGTTTTAAAGCAGATGTTTTATCGTTTTGCGTTCAGAGTGAATAGCGGAGACAAAACGACGGTTTCGTCTTTCGCGATTTGCCATCTTCTTTTTCGTGTGTGCAAGCAATAAGACACTTTGCAGAGGAAAGAAATTAGTGATGTGCTAAATTTGCGAAATGATAGATGATGTGTGTTCTAGCTAGTCCAAGGCCTACTTGCATTTCCCTGGAGGTTAAAACTGTGTTCGCATTTAAAATCGTCTGTGCGTATGGAACGGAAAAATCGTCACATGTGTAGTACTGTATTTTAAATGTTAACCCTTGTAACCAAATGTTAATAGTTTAAAGAAGAACATTACAATAATGAACCATCTGACCAGTTTCATTCAACTGTATTTTACGCCACAAAACGAATGTTTCCATTTTTGGGAGTACATAACTTAACTACCTAAATTCAATTTCGAATACCCTTAACCAATTATTCAGATAATGTACAGAGTTTCATCGCCCAAATTATTTTAAACTTTTGACGGACAGAAACCCAAGAGTCAACATTTTGATAAAATAATAAGGCAGTATAAAATCCCATAAAAATACAAATATAGAATATAACACACATTTCTCTTGAGCAACGTAAGAACGTAAAGCAGTCCAAAAATTCAACTTAACAATTCGTTCCCCACGTTCCAGAGGGCAACAAGATATTCTCTACAAATTTGTATATTTATTTACGAAGGCGAATCAAAAACGAGGGCGAGGAAAATCGTATAATCGAAGTTCCATTTAATCGTTCTCAACACGCCACAATTACCACAAAGGACGCCTAACCTGCATTTTACTTGATAAACGTTCTTGAATGGTTAACTAAAACGCAAGAAAAATACACCTTCCATAGTATTTCAATATCTTTGGACAACTTGAAATAATTATTTCTTGATACGCTGCCGTATGGAACTGAGGAGCAAGTGCGTAACAAAGGGCCACAGGGCGACTATCAACGCAGTACGTGGAGAAAGCTCAGGGAAAGGCCACCACGTATATGGCTGTTTTCTTACAATCATCTACACAAAGATTAAAAAAATGAGTTACAAATAAGTAAAAATCAACATTTTAAACCACAAAAATCTTACGTCAACTTTGGCTCGATTCTCCATAACTTCCAAACGGCGTTGCATATCGTTTACATCTTTATGGAGTCGATGAACTGCAGCTGCAAGATGTGAAGATGCTTCTACTTTTAAAGGAGATGCGTTCCTGGAAGCTGCAAGTGGCACAATTCCCACTAAACGAAAAAAAGATTATTTAAAAGAAATCAAAACAAAAGAAGACGAAGAGCGAGGGAAGACAGCTACTTGTGAAAGTTGCAGCGCTAGCGTAATTGTGCTCCGTAATATGTGTCACTTCCGTGCTAACTAGTTGTTCTTCTGGATCCACGTATTCCCCATCGCTTTCAGTGTCGCTGTAGAACTTCTCTGAGCCAGAGACTGACATAGTACTGCCGTAAATTGATCGTGGTGTTAGCGATTGAGTCTCTACTTCTAGTTCTTCGACTTCTTCGCTAGGTAAATGCGTGGTTAGTTCTTGGCTCCCGGAACTGTAACCACTTTCGTTATCATGTCCAGAATCGTCTTTCTCTTCTACTTCACGCCCTAAAAGAACGGACAGTTTCTGGTGACCGTCTGGATAAACTGCTTCGTAGAATGGGCCCAGGACATGCATGAAGTTAGCCATATCGTCTGTGTAAGGCATCGCTTCCGCAATCTGTGTGTGGTGAATCAGGAGAACACTTTTAAGTATTGTTTATGAATGATATACAAGAGAAAATTAATCACTTTTTTCAGTTCTTCAACGTATAGTGTCATCGCTTCCGGTGCTGGCGTATTGCCTAACTTTTTCCACGCGTCCCATTTGGCTTTCTTTACTACTTCCCAAAATCCGGGTTTAGGTAAGTTGCAAGGTCCTTCCGTAGCTTGCTTGAAATAGCCGTAAAATTTCAACATTAATTCATTTGATGGCTGGAAGCTTCCTGGAAATAAAAGACCAGTGAACTTAGAGAAAATTTTAATATGAGGAGGCTTAAAGAATGAGGTTAACGGTAGCTCGGCCGACCTAGATTTTTTCGTTAACTTTCTCCACCAACATTCCGTTAGGTGAAAGGAAAAAAAACATTAACAAATATAGTACATAAAAAAGGGAATTACCATTTGAAGGCATTGACTGTATAAGTTGTACGGCTGCCTGAAATTGCTCTTCAATTGGGGCAGCCATAATTGCTGGAGTCACTTAACTTTTCTTGTTTAGTTTCTAGTTTTCTACGTTGGAATGTCTTGTTATCAACTGGTAGTAGTCTTACGAGTGCGTAGCCTATTAAACCAATCGATACACTTGGAGAAACGATACAGTCCAGAGGCGATTTCAAGTGGTAAGGAGAGACACGCCTTCAAAAGGTTCCGGTCTGGAAAGGTGTGGATAGCGTAGCTTCATGATAAACGCGATTGTGGACCATGACCCGCTTCACTTTCTTATGGCGAGTTCGATTTGCAACACTGGTGCGCACCAAGTTTTGAAACACAGCAAATAGTTGTGTTACAAAAACTGAAGTTTTGAAACACAGTGTATGGTTGTGTTTCAAAAATTCAGTGCTCACCAGCGTTGCAAATGGAACTCGCCATATGTCAAGTTGTCACGCCGAACTTACGCTCTCAGCTTACCTGTGGCTCGTGTTTGTAGTTTGTTTGTCTAGAAAAAGTTGTTTGTATGTTTGCAGAGCTACTACGCATATTACACTGTGTCATTAAGGGTACGTGATAACTAGCTGTGCCAGTCTATGACTGGGACAGCTTATAGTATCGTTCCGACTTTAGTCCATGCTTGGGAGGGTGAGCCTAGCTCAGTTCTCGCCGTAAGGGGCTACAGAATTTTGGGATGGTGTTCGTGGGAGGCAAATAAGCGAATTTCGCCAGCGGCAAAATGTGCATGGCCCGGCGCAACCTTTCTGAAAGATTCACCGCACAATACGAGCTAGTTTATCTCCGTCTACGTAGTGCCCACGATACGTTCAGCATACGTTGTTTTGCTTTAGTTAGTTTTGTTGCTGCGTGAATTGTGTGAGGTATTTCCTCTGCGAGAGAAAAAAATCTTTCGTTTTAAAGTGTGCCAGGTATACTTTTTTGTACAGGGAAGCGTAATCCTTACATTCTGTGTACGATTTTCGTGTACGAATTATAGGAATTGGAAAGTTTTATTCTGTTGAGAAGGGAAACTTCAAAAGTTCATCTATTGTATTGCATATATCAGAGCTGCCTATTCCGTACTTCTCAATTGTTGAATCTGACGCTGCGGAACAAAGTTACTTACATATGTGTATTTATTGTTTTCTACGGAAGCAATTATTCATATTATTTTCCAAAGCCGTTGCTTAAATTGTGGTTCTCTTTCCTTATTGGTGCGTTGAGTATAGTAGTTCCGGCTAATTTTTATGTCTTTTAAGCGGACTCCGGTTACAGAAAAACTTCGTCAGTATTCTAGTGTGTGCATTTTGCTAGGAACCCCGTATAATTGGCGAGTATGTTGTTGGATTGTAAGTACGTTCGTTTTGATATTTTAAATAGAGAATAGATAACATAGTCTATGTACAGAAGTTAGTGGGTTGTAATAATGATAGATGCGGTTGGTATTTTCCCTTTTGTCGTTTTCTCTTTGAAGCCTACGTTTAGATGCACGTCTGTAATGTATAGTTATTTTTATCTTTTAATTGCTGGACTTTGTGGATTGTGGAGATTTAGGTGTAGAGTCGAGCCCACTTTATTGAATATCCATTATTGGAATATGTGCTTGCAAACCCAGCTGCACTGGAACCAATGAAGACCTTCACCAGCCCGGCCCGAAAGCCTACGGTGTGCAACTAGCGATTTCGAATGTCTGAAAAGTTACGATATACAATATTTATGAAGGGAAGATGCAGCAACTTCCTTGCGGAACTTCAGCGACCACACAGTGCGTAAACAGTTGCAAACTATCATGACACCCGCAAACTAAAAATAACAAAACGAACAAGACGACAGGTTGGACTGTCGAATAAGCTGTGCCAGGGAGGCGGTGTGAGTTGTGGTTTTCTGTGGTTGCGGTAGATGGATTGTAGTTTCGTAATGGTTGTAAAAGTTTGCGTTGAAGTTATCCGTGGAATCTTGTATCGTATATTCCTGAAGCACTAAATGACGCCTTTTATGCGCATGATAAGCCTGCTGAAAGCTTACAGAAACCACCATCAACCGTTTTGTGGCGCGTCGTAGCTATGCATTGGAAATTTTTTTCGTTCAATGCAGTATACTATGAAATTTCTTGGTTTGGTTAGATCAGGTAGGTTAGGTCAGTTAGTTTAATTAAGGTTAGGTTGGTTAGGTTAGCAGGTGGCAGCACATGCCGCGTGAAAAGGAGATTATGCGCATTAAAGGCGTCATATAGCCTCATGTTTTTTCCTCCTAATTTTTTCGTCTCTTTACGATTTTTTATATTTTTTAATATGCTTTTTAAGTTTTTTCGTCAACTCGCTTAGTTTTTTTTTACAAGTTTGCTGCTTTTTCGTTCTTTTGGGGGCGGGTAGGCCTTCTGCAGCTTCCACCTGTAGAAATTAAACGTTAACCATGTTTTTTGTACAAATTTGCTATTGTTCCCTTTGCTGCGTTCACCGTAAGAACTGTAGTGTTGTAATTAGTAAATGGTGTTTAGTTGGAACATTGTTTACTGAAAATAAGATGTGTGCAGATATTGATAGCATTGCGATTAGTCGGATTATCCGACGAGACACGAACGTATACATGGATACATGCAACCCGATTGCACCTACCTTAAATTAACATACCATACGGTCGTGCACCCCGCAATTCGTGGCAACGTTCAAGAATTACATTGTACTCTCGATTAACAGTAAAAACATGAATTCTCCGTGAATACTGATGCATTGCATCAAAAGTAAACTAATAGGACGGCAATACCGCTTGTGTGACGCTGACCAAATCACGCGCATGGGTGTTAAAAACGAAAGATCTTCCGTTACGCTCCATAATGCTAATACAAACCGAGCAACTAATAAAAAGCACTCGTACACAATTTTCCGCAAGCTTCACGGCATCTTTAAAAACAATACCAAGAACGCTTTGTACATGTACGTGGCCGTAGAAATCCAAAAACATCTTAATCATGCACAAAGATCTTTAATACAGCGCAACCCGCTTTTATGAATAGGCTCAGGACCGGACGGACAGTATTCAAATATACGGAGTGTTCAAATAGCCGAAGTTGCCTCTAGAGCATGCTAAAAATACGTATAGAACCACACAACAGTAAACCTGTACTATCCTGAATTAATAATTGCATTAGTCAAGGTTGTAACCATTATTCTTTAGCGTTTTTTCCTTCTGCATTGTGCAATGATATTTATGTCGCATAACTACGTACATCCGTCATAACAAATTTATCTGGTACAAACCGACGAACGACATCAATTGCCTGCAACGCGGACGCTAATGACAATGAAGGCGCAAGTTCCGTTATTGGTTCGAATCGTTGAGTAATCGAACCCTGTGTCTATTCCTTTTGTTTTGTTTTCATTTAACTCTCGGAGCTAGAGAATTGGTCTTTGTTTGCAATAGAACTGATTATTTATTTATCCATTACTCAATAAAAAGGACTATGTTTACATCGAATGAAACGGATATAAAACAGGACCGTCAACTTTTCATTAATACAATTCTGTGGGTTCCAGTGAAGTCGAAATTTCAAGAGATCCTTTAGTACGATCGCCGTATGTCTGCGAAGAAGTCTGCTGCGGAAATTATTGATTAAAATATTGTATTTTTTAATTGATTTTACCCTTTTTTAAGAGTTGGCGGATTGTCAAAGAGAAATCCTGTATTTCTTTACCTCCGAGGCTTACGGGCCACTTGGCCAAGATAGAGGCTTTAGCTCTCAACAAATATTTGCGAAGAGGGAACGATTTCGCGTCTCTGATAATACCTTTGGCTTTGTAATAGCGAAAAAAGGCTAACGGCACATTTTCTGGCGACTTTGCTGCGAAATTTATCTATATTCCTTGTTTTCTCGCAGAAAGGAGTCTAAAATGATAAATAGGAAAAAACGGCAAATTCTGTCTCTTTAAACTAGATAGGAAAGTTTTGTAAAAGTACAAACCTGAAAAACTAGAACGGGAGGAATGGCTTGGCAAAGTAAACCGTACTTCTTTTTATTGCACTTTTGCAGTCAGCTTTTCACGAATAATTTCTTTTTTTCCCCAGAAATCTGAAAAAGAAGCAAATGCGAAAAGTCTATTAGGTAGTCTATCAAAGATTTTCGATTATTGAAATAAATTTGAAAAACGTTTTCTTTCAATTTTTTTTTTCAACATTTGTCGGGTGTGGATTTCGAAGATATATTCCATGTGTCACGCACAGACTTTTATCGCGTGCTGGAATGGAGACCAAAGGACATCAAGAAGCGAGCGAGGCTGTTTTCGCGATGATGTTGTAAAAAGAAGACGAAAATTTACCAGGGACAGCACTCGTTAAAAGTAAAAGGAAGAAATTTTTCACGTAGTATGGAAAGCAAAGGCCAAGTTTTTTTTCCTTTTCTTAATTATTCCTTAGAGATGGAGTGCTTCAAAAGTTAGAAAATACGAAATTTGTAGGTGCATTTTCTTCCTTGGTTCGGTGAACCTTCTTACCCGAAAGGAAAAGGGGGGCGGGGCCTCGTGGTTTGCAGAAGATTTAAAAGTTCAAAGGCAACTAAAACAGGGCAGTTATAATAATTTATTTTTATTTGTTGGCGTCTGTCTTTTCCTTAGGTGCGAACTGATTGTTAGTCACTTAGCGAGTTATTCGTCCCATTTAACCTCATAACCTTTTTCGAGACAAAGGAAAGGGACAGAAGTTTAGAGAAAAACGTAGGAAAACTTTTATTCCTTTGAAGTTAGAAATCAAAGTGTTCTCTTTTCAAACACAGCTCGTGTTTTTCTTTTAAGGATCTTCGACTTCTTGTGGAGCTTCCCGTACAAACTTTTCGCGTAATTTCTAAGTGTTTTTAACTCTTCGGGCTTGGAAGAAAAGAAGAAGAAGGCAGTTTCTTTTGGCAGCAAACATTGAAAAACCTTCAAGTTTGTTGTTTTCCTTTATAATTCTTTGAGTTTTGTCACTGGCAACTTTTTTTAAAGTTCATGTTTACCTTTTATGAGTTCCAATAAGTTTTTAAAAGAAAATGGAGGACAGCACTGTATTTATAATTCTGATTTTGAGAGATTTTTTTGCCGATTTGTTTTTTTAAGCAAACGTGATGCGCTCTAATCAGTTTGTAAACCTGGAGTTTCCTTTCCGATTTTTTTTTTGCAGAGGGAGAAAAAACTACACCGTACAGTACTCATCCAAAAGATCGACCCAAACAAACCGTCGGGTGCCTAACAGCCCGACAGTTGTACAGTGCTGAGCAAAAAAACCTTTACATGGGTTTGCGCAGAGGTCTATTCTAGCCTCCTGAGGCTGATTAACTTTCATTAAGTGCTGAAGAGTCGCCAATCTCTGTCGAAGTGACGATAGACCGCGAAAATTGAAAGTGTTCCATTTTGTAGGAAAAAAGACAGATAATACGACTTGTTTCATAAGTTACGCCATTGTTGCAAAAATATTACTCGATTACGTAATCAGAACACTTAGTGTCATAGATATTGTTGATATCTACATTATTTATTATTTGTTTCAAAAAATTTTGCTGCTGTCTGTTTTGATAGTCTAATCTTTATTGTGAAGACTATTTTTTTTGCAGCACAATTACAGTTCACGTAAATTTATTTAACCTTTCCTCTCGGTGTCGAAATTCTGAGACAACTGGAGAAAATTTTCGTCCCTAATTTATATCAATAATAATTACGCAATACGAACACTTTTTACATGATTACGTGCGAAGATTTTCAAACTGCGCGGTCTACCTTTCCCAAAGTAACTGATTCGTTCGAGACCCTTCGGCAGTTAATGAAAGTAAATCAGCCTCAGGAGGCTAGATTAGACCTCTGCGCAATCCCTTGTAAAGGTTTTTTTGCTCAGCACTGTACGAGCAGTGTCCCTCTTTTCCGTCTTTCGAACGTTTTTGACCCGCAACAAAGCTTCCTCACAGGGGCTTGGGCCGTAAGCAGTAGGACGGTTTGTTTGGGTCGTTTTTTATGACGAGTACTGTACATACAATACCGTGTTTCTATTTCCAGGGGGAGGCAGGGTAAACGGTGAAACTTTCTATGATTTGTGTGTCCACTTCCTTTTCGCTGTCAACAATAGCGCAAGTCCTTTATTTGCCAAAGGTGTAGAAATCAATTCAGGAATAATAAATAAACTGTATTCGCGTGTATTCACTTGTGTTTGTTGTGGTTAAGTCTTCATTATGGACAAAAAATATTAATAACGCCACCAATGAGGCAATCGTGTCAACTAGCGCAACGAAAAGAAATCCTTACCTGAAAAAAGTAAGGGAAAAAATACATACCTGGCTTAAAGCACTTGTACACTTTGTACATTTGCTTTGTATGATATACCACCCTTTAGTTGAGCGATTTTTTATTATTAATATCATTATTATTATTATTTGAACTACGACGTAAGCTTAGCTCGTTGGCTGTAACGAGTTATACACTAGCAAAATTAATATAATTGGATACCGGAGCGGTACATAAGTGACTGGAGCGATTATAATACTTACGCTGAATGTCTGATGGTAGTTTAAGATATATGCGCTAATAGCCATTTTCTCTGCAATAAATATATACAAGTTTCGCTACATATCTAACAAAACAAACTGGCTTATTGGTCTAACGGATAACGCCGTGATCCAGAGGTCGCAAGTTCGAGTCTTGGCTTCTCTGGTTATTTTATAAGAAAATATTCCAGGCTCTCCAGGGTATAGAACTTAATCCTCCATCCTTCCCTTGTCCGAGCTTCTCCCTGGCTCGGTTCCAATCTATCGTCTTACACCTGTCCAGTCTAAAGTACCAAGTGGTTCGGGAAACCGAGCTGCTTAGGAAACGGAAGGGCAGGAGCACGAGGGATAGGAACGGGATAAGGAGCAAGGAAGGGAAGGAAGGCGGAGTTCCAATTTTTCACGATTTCTGAAGGGAATTGCTCAACATTGCTCAACATTGTTTCTTATGCTCAACATTGTTTCTTATGGAAAATAACCCAGAAAAGGCCTTTCCGGCTCGGAAACGGAACCACGCCCATTTTTTCGAATTTCAACCAATGGGAAGCCGTAAAATCAGAGGGAGGCCGCTATTTTTCAGCGGGAATTCGAAAAATATGAAATTTTTCGGGTTGTGTATACATTGAAAAATACCACAAAATCCAGCAACGTGTCAAAAATTCAGAATTTTGCGTAAAATTTTCACCGTGCGATAAAGGCATTTCGGAGGTGAATTTTCTGCCATTCGGCTCTAGGAATAATCTCCAGGATCAATCCCTTGCTTAATTTTAAAGATGGCATTTGACTCATACAAAATAAATCCAAAGATGTGAAAACCCCTGAAATGGTTGTTTAAATCTTGTAATGATCCGCCAACGCGTTAGATATGCATGTGTGTGCGTCACTCGCAAACAATATTAAATAAGAACTGGGAGAGAAGAAAAGGGAAGGAGAACATGAATTATAATGCACAAATATATACAGTTATTATGAGATAAATACTGGCGTGTTCTAACCAACCAATGGGGAAAAACATCACTTTTCCGGGAAAAAAAAAAGAAATTAAAAAAATCCACCTGGAATGCTCCCACATTCGTCTACGCGTTTTATGCAGTTCCACCAGAAGATCTGCATCAACGACTGAAAAAATATCCACTTCTGAACATAAGACTTCCCAAATTGAATTAGCCCTATTGTTCTTAACCTTCTTTTAACATCCACGTTGTACTAGTTTTCCGTACACGGAACCAAAAAAAAAATACATCCAAACCAAACAAAAAAATAAATAACTATCAAAGCGAACAGAAATAAGGGAGAAATACAACGGTGTGGTACTCGATCTTTGGTCAAGGGACTTGTCTTATGTACATCGCAATAAGGTTTCTTAAAAAATTTCTTAACTTACCCTCCATTATCGTAAACAGAGGAGCAAAGAAAAATAGGTAGGAGAATTTACTACAGTTACTTCCAGAACGAACATAAGAAACTTTCCATTTTGAAATGCGAAAAGTTACTAAAAACTTTTACAATCAAAATTCGCTCGTCTCTTTCAAATGATGTGGACAAGGAAACAAAAAGGGTTTGCACTAGAACGTAGAGCTTGAGTCGCGGAACGCGAGGCAAATTGCATGAAAGAAGCTTCATTCCCCTTTCAACAAGAACTGCTCTTAATCTCTCCTAAATCCGCGAGGATTTTCTTGGCCATGGACAAAGAAGGTGAACTCACACCTTCGTAACTGTCGTACCGCTGACCCGCAGACTGGATAGTATTATCCGTGGAAACCACCACTGGTTTTTCGCGCAACTGGGCCAAAGCTGACAGAAGTCGACTATTGGCCGCGTCCAATGCTTGAATAGTCTGAACTTGCGCTTCTATCACTTTCTGCTTATCAGCCATTCGCTGCTTTTCTCGCTGCAATTCGCCTTCAAGCTCCACCAACCTGTGAACAGTCAAACTGGCCATCAGCCACTTGTTAAGCGTAAACTCTAAATATCCCCTTCCCAAATCCCCAATTAAAACCCCCAAATCAAACGGAAGACAAGAAGAGATTCTTTCGTATTTGATTATCTCAAGTCTCACCTGGCGATCATCGATTTGAGCTGTTCATCTTTACTGTCTTCTTCTCGGCTGTCGTCTAAACGTGGCGAAGCCATTTCTTTTGTGTACGTTTTCCGTTCCAGTGTGCTCGGCTGCGATTTTTCTTCCTTTACATTGCCATTAATGTAAAGTTGCTCAGCTCGGCTAAGCCTCGACTGCAAAGTTTCCATTGCATTACGGAGATCCAGAATTTCCCTTTCGTACTGCAATAAACAAAGGGAACATGTCATTCCGACTACCTATTTCCAGTAAACAACCGCTTTTCTTTTCAAATCCTTACCTCATCAAGCGATTTGGGATTCGAATTTCGATCCAAATCATTTCTGGGTGCGCCTCGGTTACGAATTCTGGAACGGAAGGAGCCTGTAAGACTGCTCTCATCGTCTTCCACCGACGAGTCCGAATCCCAATTGCAGCCGCGTCGTCCAAACCCATCTTTCTCGAAAACAGAGCTCGAATTCACTTTTTCCAACGACACCCGCCGGTAAGTCCTTGCTTTACGTCTTGTCAAACTTAAATCCGTCCCTCCTATGCAAGAAACCAAACAAATGTATAAGTAAAGTAACGCAAGAAAACAAACGTTAAAAATAATAAAAACAAAAATAGTTTAAATAGATTACCATTCCCATCAGCAGAAGCTGGCGGCGAAGGTGTATGGGGCGAATAAACGCATCTCGGATTGGTTCGCGGAGCGGGGGATTTGAAGACCCGCCTATCATTAGGTGGGGTGGAAATGCACGTGGAATCCGACGAAGAACTCGACACCCTTGGCCTCAATAAAACCTCACTGCAGTTTTTCTGCTTCAATCCAGGTACTTCCCCTCCTTTATTGGTGGTCGTTAACCGTACGACATCGGCTTTGCTCACCTGGGGGTTCTTCAAGTTGTAAAGTGGGTTGTTAAAAGCTACCGGCGCTATTGGTCCCCTTCCTCCGTTGCCATTGCCGTTAGCGTCCCCGCCACCGAAATAGTTATTGTTCGGCGAATGCTTGGCACTGTGGCCCGAGCTCGTGGAGTTCGCGTTGCTTCGCAAGCTTCCTTTACTCTGCTGCGGTTCGTGGATCGCCGGATCAACGGGACTGGAACTTTGGCTGTACGCAAAACTCTGATAACCAGAGGATGCGACGGTGGACAACTGCGAAATGGAGACTTGACTTCCTTGGATATTCGCTTCCAGTTCCGGGCCGGAATGAGCGTCCGGACTTTCGTCGACGTACTGCAATGATTCAATATAGTCGTCCATATGATTCGCGTTGGTACCGGCTTGGCTTAACGCTAAATGCGGCCTTCTGAGCAGCATATGCGCGTTCTGGCTGTTGCCGTGGTGGTTATTGTTGCTCAAATGATTGTACGTGGGCCGGCTGTACGTCGCGAATTCTTCGGAAGAAGGTAAATGGGCGTTCCGGGGCAAAGTGGACGCTTTGGGCGAGTCAGGTTGGACCGGTTTGGTGAAATGGGCATCGACAGGCGTGGTCACGCTGGCAGTAGGGTCGTTAAACCGGAAAATGTTGCGTTGGAGGCTTTGGTAATTAGGTCGTTCAACGTCCGATATCCGGTGACGGGGCGCAATATTGAATGCAGGGGGCGTGGCTGGAGCGGGGCAGCTGGTTTGACGACTATATACAGACTGTGGGGCGGCTACTGCCGGCGGCTGGATTAAATACAGAGATATGGACTCCGCAGAGCGACGGAGTGGTTCCAAATGAGCTTCCTGGCTGACACTGAGCCCCACTTTGGCGAAATTTTCAATTAATAGCGTGTGCATGATGCTGAGATGCTTGCAAATGTCGACATTGTCTCCGTCTCCTAAGTAGCGACTATCCTTGGGTACGCGACTCTGTAGGAAAAGACACGTAATGAGTAACGGGAACTCGCGATCACTTCGAAGAACCCATTTCTCTCTTTTTCTCGCAAAGTAACGGAAGACAAACTTACAGAAATTTGATTCAGGAACTGTTTCATGGTGCTCGCTTCCTTTTCTAAGAAATCGTTCATAAACTCCATAAAGTTTTCTTTGCCTTGGAAACGCGTAAAATTGGCCAAGGTCTGTAGCGTTTTGGCAATCAACGTCAAGTTTCTTGACGCCTTTTCATTAGGGTACTCTGTATTAAAAAATAACAGCAAAATAAAAACTATTTTAGTAAAGGAAACTCGGCTAAACTAGCACAACTGAAAAATAGTTGAGTATAAAAACAATAAAAACACAAAAATCTAACAAGGATCGGGGATGAAATTTCCTCCACGTGTCAAACTTTTCCCCAATGATCCTAAACTTCTCTAACTGCACAACAAAGGCAGAAAAAATGAATGACATGAAAAAAAAGGACAAGAGGAAACAATATCCCACGCCAAATAAAAGCAGAGAAATCTCTAACCAGTCGTAATCCCAAATAGGCTTGGCGACAATATCGCGGGACATAAAAAGCGGAGGAATATGGAGGCGGAAATCAGATGATCCCCCACGTCTTCCTTGCCCAAGGCAGCCAACCTTTGCCGGAATGTGTTGAAGCATTCTTGGAGCTCCCTAGAAGACAACAAAACATGACGCTTTTTAAGTCTTACGAAAACTTGCTCTCATATCATCTTATATAAACTTTTCCTCCCGTTCCCTCCCTCTCCCCGCAGTCTTAGAGAGCCGAGAGCGAGTTAACAGGAGACTATCACCCAAATGGGTGTGAGGGACTGTTCCACACACACAAAAAAAGCGAAAAGGGTGTCGGGTCCATAATACAAGAGCACATACATAGGGAAATAGGCCGTCGAGGCGAGAATCTTGTCCCAAGCCAATGCCACTGCAGCCCTTAAGTGCCCTTGTTGTTTGGCTAAGCTGGAGGGCGACGTGACGCGCAATGGATCCACTTCGCAATCTCGGCTGGTCGCGGACTCCAACAGCTCGCCGATTACGTCCGTCAGCGTCGCGCGGAGATACGCCTTCCCCACTAATTTCATGTAAGCTTCCATGGCTTTGGTCGCAAACGAATTGCCCCGGAACGTCAAATGTTCATCGTCTGCAATAAAATATGAGAAAAGCCACCCAACAATGAAATGAAGAAGTACATTAGTGTCCAAAGATTAATTACGAAATGTAGCTGGAGTGTTTTAAAGGAAAGAGAACAAAAACTAATTCAAAGAGACATTTAGGGGGAAAAAATGGAAGGAAATGTGTCGCGACACGAGAAAGAAAGAATTAATTACCGATCCGGTCGATATCTGCCATGACAATGTCAGCCAAGAAACGCTGGGCCATGTTTTCTCGATGCATGATCGCCACCAAAGACGTGGCAATATCTTCTTTGGCTTTGACGCCCACGACAGGTTCCAAAGTGTCGCATAACGGCAGGTAGTCTTGCTTCAGCAAGGTGAGGAATTCCTCGTAGACTTCAAACGGCAAGATGTCGATGGACTGGAACTTGCATTTGACTCGCAAAGAGGGCGGATCTTTCGCCGGCCGACGATCGGAAATGACCGGGTACCACTTCTCAATCAGGAAACGTGACGTCACCGTATGGACAGGAATGCTCACCGTCCCTGTGGGAGATACAAATGTAACAAATTAATCATGGTTTATTACAACAAATTATTTTCTTCGGATTTATTAGCTTATTTAGACCCTTTCTGACGAGAAAATTAAAAATGGGACTTATTATAAATTATGAAACGTTATTTCTTCTCTGAAGGGCTCAATCTTATTCTTAGACTTCGTCCGAATATATTGAGGACATAAATTCAAAATTGTACTTGGAATTTTGGGGGATTTTGCAACGTTACGCTGGGGTTCTATAGCGCAAAGTAATCACTATTCACAGCTGGGAACATAAAAGAGAACTTTGAAGCGTTTGGGATACAAACTTGCTTTCAATACAGCATTAGTTCGTTTTTGTTTACGGGATTAGGGCAAAGCCAATGAACTGGAGCGGAAGTTTCCTTTGAAGCACGTAAATGTGGGTAGCTACGCTTTAGTTACAAGTATGTACAAATCCGCGATGACACGGGATTACTTAATTGGACTTCGGAAATTCACTTACAATAGTATTAAAATGGACCACAGAAACTGAATGGCACTGAACTCGCCAGAGTTTATTACCCCTACAAGCTAAAAAGACAAGAACTAGCCAAAGAATAGCTCTGGTATTCTTCTGTATCGACAAATACACACGAAAGTAAGACGAGATGAAAAACTCACCGATGAGTACGTCTTTCTCGCGTTTCTTTTTCGGGTCGGCTTCGCGATACAGGTCAATATTGATGGTGTGGACGACGGGCAAATCCTCCAGCTCAAACTGTTCGCCCCAAAAGCACATTTCATTTTTCTGTTTTCCAACTGTCCGGGCGTGCAGTGTCTTATCCAAACACACTTTGCAGAAGTACCTGCCGCGACACATTGAAAAAGAGAGAAAAAAAAGAAGAAACGCAATGGATTATTACTATGTAAAAATGAAACCAAGAAAGCCCTTAGCTCCTCCTCTTCCTGCTCCTTTCACGGTTGAGAAATACATGCTAAGCAGTTTTCCTTCCACTCATAAATTACAAGGCCCAAAGGGGAGTCATAACCTATTCGCATACATCACCTGTGTAACTCTCTTTTTTTCCCTCTAATTTTTCTTTTCAATTTTTGACAGAAAAAGTACATAAATAGCTTTCACAAGTAACTTACCGTTTTTTGTTGGCGATACCCTTGGCTTCCAGAATCCAGATCTTTAATGAGTTATCCTTCCGTGCAACTCTTTCGGGGTATGGATGAACTGTCTTCTTCAAGCTACATTCATCACAAATACGAGAAAGATGAATTAGAACCATTTAACAAGTTTGACAGCTTCATAAATAAAACCGCTCGAAGAGCTCAGACAAATCGTCAAACACGACATAAAACCCTTCCGAAGGGCAAAAACATCCTAAAGTATTGATGCAAAAAAAAGTTTTAATAAATTAATCCTTCCCTTTCCGCAAATATTAGCTACTCAGGGTGGGGCTTCGTCACAATAGCTCTTTTAAATACACTAGCAGAAAGGTCACTTTCGTAATTATATCCCCATCCTTGGCAACACGTTATAATTAAAACGAGCCTGGCGGGAATTCTCTGTGTTGTCCCTCGTTCGCTGCAAACTTTTGTTTGCAAACAGAACATTGTGTAAAAAAAAGGTCAAGGGTAACTCAAAAAGTTGTCGAAGCCATCCATAATTACACAGCTTATCCGGGTTCTCAGATAAATTCCTACAACTGTGAGAAATTTTCTTAACTCTAGACTTATTATGTATCATTATCTATATTATATTATCTACATTATATTATGTATTAATATTATCATCTATATTATATTATATATTCATATTAATTAACTTCATAACTATTATCTCCGCCAGTTTTATATTCACAGGTTAAAGTTACTGGGGACTGAAACACTACATGTCTTTACACGTCAGAAAATAATTATTCCCTAGTCGGTCTGGTTGGTGTTATTTTTTATCTACATTCGTTTTTTGTGGAGGGAAACGTCAGTGAGTGTTTCGAGTGCACTAGTCATAGTGTAGAAATTAGATAACCGACGTGGTAAATTTTTTGTATCGATCAATGTCTTGTAGATCTGCCAGTCGCTGACTGGCCAAGAAAACGCAAAGTGTTTAGCAAGATCGGGTTTGGCAGTAGCCTACTCCGACCTGGACATTCAACGGTCTAACGTTACCAGTTGTCTTACGTCACGCAACATTTCTTGAGCTATGGCTTTGTCGGTAGGCTTTTGCCTTAATGAGTAAGTAAAATTAAGTAAAAAATTCTCCCTAAATTATTAGAGTACGTTTCACGCGAATAAGAATGTTACTGGCTGGCCATGTATTTTTTATCATTTTTTCTTATTATTCATTTTTCTATTTTTTAAAAATCAATTTTACTATTTTACAGAAAAAATTTCTATATAATATTTCTGCTTGTAGAGAGGCCAGTTAAGATGAGTGGCACATCGGCAGTAAGCGTACTTGAGAGTTTATCCCTGTTCATTAGCTGTGTTACACGTGTTCGCAAAACCTTTAACAAATTCAGCCCCAAAGAAGTTGCCTAGCAAATGCGATAAGCACGGTACTGCAGAAGGTCTGCAGTAGCGCACTTCATTTCGATCGCTATTGTGTCCACGTGGAAAAAAGGCACTCCTTTGCAGTAAATGGGCGTGAATTTGATTTCCGCTTCTGACATGCACTTTATCTCTTGTTTTTCATCTTCGAATTGGGTTAGGTTAACCGAATTCGCTTGCACCAACTTATGTAGGTTAATGTCGCTTAAAGTAGTATTGCCTGTTGTTCAATAAGCGTGTGGTTATGATGTTTAGGGCGGTTTGTGTACATCGCGGTTGCCGTGCAACAGTATTTTAGTGCTTGTAGGGTTTGTTGCTACAACATGTAGCAAGTTTCGAGCAACAAATGCCCCACGTGCTATCTTTCCCTCCGGTTTCGTCCACTACGTCAAACTTAAGGCTTGAACCCTGACCTCATAGCATTCTAGGTCAGGAAAAAGTGAGACAATGATTGCAATATTCATTTCGCGATTAGTTGAAAATGGACGTATGTCATTTACCACTATATTTTGAGAGTGCGGATTCGTTTGTGGATAGCTAAGAGAATCCTATTGTTTGCAAAAGTATCACAGTATTGTGGGAACTACACCTTGTTGGACGTATATGGTTACGATGGTCGTTGGTTATTACGATATTTAATAAAAATGCTTTCACTGAGTTGTTAAAGTCGTTTTCATTCTAGGTGCTTGCTTATTCTCCCTGGTTCCTGTTTGAGAGTACCTAGCGAATCGCTAACTCTTAATAGCGGTTAGCGAACAGAATACAATATTTACCTAAGCTTCAGTACCTTGAGAGCGTATTTGTAAAAATACTATTCTCCCCAAAATATGAAATTTCATTCGCTTTTTACAAATTGACTAAAAACTTTTAAAATAAATACTCTACGACACGCACTAGATATTACAATCCCAAACTTTACTGTTTTGATTGTTTCATGAAATACTGAGCATTTTTGGCAAAATCGCTGACGCCGTTTAGCCCGTGATTACCCTATACGCCTATATTACCTACACCCTTACGTGCACCGTAGCCTTAACGCCAAATAAATTCAAATGAACTGACTTGCTCCTCTTCATTGCAAAATGCACTTCTTCTGACAAAATCCCTTGAAACCTTTCATAGAAAGGGGGGCGAGTTTAGCCTGTTCGAAAACGTTCAAAACTCCTATCCTGCTAAAAGATCGAAATATAATGTTCTTCACCTGCACCAGAGTAAATTTAATCTGCAGCCCACGGTACTTAATGATCGAGCAATTTTGTACTTAATAGTCCACGCCTCTTTTTATAAACTGCAGCAAAAAATATATAAAAAAGTGGAACAAAGAATCCTGCCAGCATTGATAACGACGTTTAGTAAATATGCAATTTTTAAGAAATCAAATTCCAATCGACTAAGCACTACTTAGCTACAAGTCTACTTTTATTCATACTGTAAATTAGATTATTAAGTCTTCGTAATCTTTGAAAGTTACTTACTGGTGCACCCATTTATTCCGTTCTTCGCCACTGCTGCAGCCTAAATAAGTCACACCACCGGGCCTCGTAATCTGTATACAATTCTCTTCTCCCAACACGGAAGGGTGAAGTGCCCGGACGCCCAGATCATTCGGGGGATTTCCCCCACCTGGTCCCGACGTACTTCCAGCTCCGAGTTCGATGGTATGGACCGCAGCTTGCGGGACTTGTCCGACTCCACAAAGCAACGACTCGTGCGAACGCGACGTCCTCAAGCGACCCGATCCCACTCTGTGAAGATATTCATACAAATAAGTCAAGTTGAACAATACAACTTTCATCGTCTCTTTTATTGTCTCCTGTCGGTCACTTTTAACAAACAATTATTTCCGTGTTTAATTCCCAAGCGAGAATCGAACTCAAACGTCCACTTGCATTCGATCATCCAAATCGAGTGAAAAACTAGGACGTACAACACCGTTTCTACGTAAGTCTATGTTTCTAGATCATCTCTTGTCCCTCTAGTCGCTCCCCCTTTTTCCTACTCATTCATTCACTTAACTTAGAACGGATATATCTATGTACTGCGGTGTACAGTACTCCAGCGCTCCTCCCTTCTGCTCACGTACATACAAAAGACCTTCACCTACATTTGCCTCACGATACACGTCCAACCGTGTGATAAATGCAATCATCTTCGGGTACCGGAAAACACCTGGGGAACTATCCAACATCTAGAACAATTGCAACCGAACGTGAAAAAAAAATTCTTCTCCCACAACCGCAAAAAAGTGTGATACCTGTCACTTCTCCTACGTGAATTTTTTCCTTAAAATAGAAAGAAATGGAAATACAAGAGAAACGATATTGTGCGGTCGCGGGATCGCCTACAATTGAGTTGCCAGAAATTCAGGGAAAGGGAGGGTATTATTTTAGAGGGCTTGGGGTAGTGGAAGAGAAAAATGTTCTTGGAATAGGTATCATCATGACCTTTTCTGCACTCTAGGAAAGACATTCTAAGCGTAACTGGCAAACTGGAACCTAGGGTGTGGGGAAGAAATAAAAGAAATAAAACTGGGGAACGAAGAGTGGAAGAAATCTTGGGTCGCGTTTGGTGGTAAGGCGTAAGAGATTCGTTACGAGCAAAAACTTCACTGCGGCGTTGGTGAGGGGAAGTAAAAACGACCAGGGAGAAGCAATGAACCAGAATTAAGTCGTGCAGTTCGACAGACATGCAAATGCACTACACAGGAAACGATGAGTTCGTGTGTGTGTGGAAGCTTCTTTTTTTGGGCCTTTTAGGAAAATCTCCATAATAACGCTCGACTATTATTCACTCAGCCTTCCTAAATTTTTCATTTCTGCGAAAGCACAGAAGTTTCAACGCCCATTCTGAAGAAAGGTTCATAATGAATATTAGGAAGGTTTTCGCAGTGAGAAGATAACAAAAGTGTATCGTTCATCTGGTCCAGGGGATTATAACCCAGAATTTCACTAGCAGTAAAAAAAATCGCCTCCCAAAATTAGCTCCTGGTTTCTTTGAATGAAAGAGTAATATTTTCTTTTCTTTATTTTTCAGTTTTGCTTCTGAATACGAGATCATAGATAAAACGAGTCACAAGGTAGTAATTCAGCAGAAAGTGCAGTGGAATTTCGGGGAATGTACTGCTAGGATATTTTTTCTTTTAAAAATAGAAAAGAAAACCTGGACAGAAATTTACTTTGATGACACGTTAAAGAATATACGTCTCGTTTGCAATAAAACTCCGAAATCGGGCACTCAAGCCTCAGACAGCTTGGGATCATTGCTGTCCAACCATAGGCAAGCGGGCCATCCGTGTCCCGCAGTGTCATTTCAAGTGACCTGCGATGGAAGGGGGATCTTGCCAAGAGTTGAATACGAGATCCTGACGTATGCATTGCTTATGTATAGCTTTTGATTTCTAGATTAAGGTCAGTAGTGGCCTGTGACCCGAACAAAAGTTTTAAATTTAACTATCTGCAGGGAAAATGTTGAAAATTTCTCGATTACATTTTTTACACTATTTAAATACAGCGGCCAATGACGAGTAATTTAAAGGGGTCAAATAATCCAACAGACAGTCTAGGTTAGATTTAAGGGTACGGTGAACCTATCTGTGGTATAGGGGAATCACATGCTAAGGGGCGTCAGCGATTTTGCTAAAACTACTCAGTATTTCATTAAAAAATCTCAACAATAAGGTTCTTTGGACGTAATATCTAGTGCAAAACTGCGAGTTTTTCTTTTAACAGATTTTGTTCAATTGGTAAAAAGCGAAGGCAAACTTTTTTGTGTTTTTTTGGAGGAAAAGCATTTGTACACATACGACCTCAAGGTACATCAAAGCACGGTTTACCTAATTTACTAGCGAAAATGAAATTCAAATCCGTTGGTTAGTTTCGGATTTATCACCTAAAATAATTTTCTAAAATGTCCTAGGTGGCAACTCCAAAACGAAATGTCGGATTCGAATTGGGTTTCCGGTAAATGAATACGTCTAAGCGGCTCTAACTAACCTTCTGATCAAATGTTTGAATTTGCAAATTTTTCCAAAAAATTTAAGTTGACTCGCTTTTACACATACACGAAGAAATGTTTAAAGAAAATGTCGACGATTTGCACTAGATATTACGATTCAAAATCTTACCGTCGAGATTATTTAATGAAATACTGTGTAATTTTGGCAAAATCGCTGACATCATTTAGCATGTGATTCCCCTATACCATGGTTAGATGCACCGTAGCCTTAAGGAATTTAACTCCGTTAGGTTTAGAAATTTGAAACGCTACTGAAAGTTTTGATTCAAACGTTGAAACCTAAACTTGAACCGTTTTTAGCTACATTTTAACTACCCTCACCAGAGTACGTAATCCAATCTTCAAGTTTCCTTTTACTTCGTTAGCCTATCCACCTCGAACAGTGTTGTGTCAACATCACTTTTCCTTCTTCAGACAATGTCAGTCATGTTTGTGTCCAACTAAAAAGGGTCAATTCATTTTTAAGGAACCTGGGTTACTTTTTCAAGTGCAATGCAATATTATTTGAGTTCCAAATATTTCATTCTTTTATTTTTCGTCCGAAACTTTGCTCATCTATACGTGCTTCATTTCTAATACTTCTTCTAACATTAACTATCATTGACCCAGGAGTATCTTTAGCGAGATGGTGATCCCTAACAAGATCCGTTCCAGAGAGTTTCGGGTTTTACCTTTTTACCTAGATAAAAACTGGAACTGGTATAGGGTGCGATGAGGGCAAGAAAAGCTTCTCTTTCCCTATTTTTTTTCGCCAGTCTTATAATGAGACGATTTACGCCCTTCTGCCGTCCATTTTTTCCCTCTTGTCTTGACAGATAACGAGCGGCCTGGGACTTGTCGATGCGTTTCCAATGACTAGTCCATAAACACCAACGCGAGCTCAAGCTGCTTCTCACCCTCGCCCACCTTCCCCCAAACTCTTCTCCCCACCCCCCAGTGAAGCTACCGGGGCTATTTCTTTCCTCCTTGCAAAGCTATATTGTTTTTTCGCCCTTACTAGCCGCCTAAGTTGTTTTAATACAAGTTCGGAGACCGGGGAAAAGAAAGAAACAAAGGAGAAAAAATGGCACAGGACAATTTCCTAGCCATTTTAACGCAATTTTTGTATATTGGCATGGACGTGCAGGGAACCAGGCGGATACTGTTACTGGTCGAATTAAATCTCCCAATACCAGGTCAGTTTTTTTGGATAAGTTCCACGAGAGTATAAATTCTGTCCCCAAAGAGCCCAACAAGACTTTAAGAGCTCCGCCTCTTCTGCTGAATTCTAAATTAAAAGCACTGATGTCCTCCTTAATAGAACAAGATAGTACATTTCTACAGTTTTTGTGAAGAAGCAAAGAAAAAAAAGCCGGGGTGGGACTTGAACACGCCTAAATCAATTAATACCTTGTGCACAAACAACTAGAGAAGATAACAAAAACAGAAAAAGGTAAAAATACAAAGCAAAAGGTTGCAGCTTAAGAAAAGACGGATGTAAAATAAATGATGGAAGAAAAATAATCAGCACAAATGTCTTAATAGAGAATATAATTATTATGAATAGTACAATAAATAACGTAAGTGTTATGTGTTCTACAGAATAAATGGAACTGACTACGAAAGGAAACGGAGCATATATATGAACTAGTGATTAAACATTACAAACACGAAATAAGCATATAATTACAGAAAAATATGACCAATAAACTGTCCTCAGAACTCATTAACAAACTGACAAGGCTAGCAGAAATGGCTGCATATTACAGTGACAAGAATTAATTTAAATTCCGCAGAATCATTTTAAATTCTGGAATCTTATATATCTTGTCTCATTTTTTTAGATATATCTTATAAGATGTCAAAAAAATTTCAAGTAATTGACCCGTAATACGTTATAAATTCAAGATCGAAAACTCGTACCGTTCTTAACTCGCGTTATTACTTCCACTTGCTACATATACAAGAATTTTATTTCAAATTGTTTGGAAGTATTAAGAAAATCATTTAACAAGAAATACCACTCCTAAAGCATACCTGCGTTTTTTAAAACGAAAGAAATTTTTGAGCCGCCGAAATCGTTTCAAAAGTCCCATTCCCGCCATTTCTCCCACTTCACACAACGAATTTTCCTCCCCGTGAGTTATGAAAGACGCACACAGTGATGAAATATTCACAGGACCTTAAGTTACATTCCCCGATTGCGACAACCACCTCATATAGTTCTCTCCGTTCTTATCTCAATATTTAAGATCACTTCCCCCATTCTGTCACAACCAAAGTGTCCACTTAAATTATTTGTTCCCGCATGCATTAAACGGGCATTGTCCTGTATAATAAACACCCACGCCACCACAACAACACCTGTGTCCCCAATCTCCTCCTCTTTCCCCCTTCTTCTCCCTTGCTTTTCACTTATTCAGATCTCACGACGACAAACAATGTTTTTCCCATCCACTTAGCTCCAAATCCTTCAGTGCACTTTAATCTTGAAACGCCAAGAACATGTCGTTTCCCTGCTCCAAAAGCATAATTTCCCACCGCCACATTAAAACACGAATTTTTCCGTGTCAAAATGTTCTAAAAGAGAATCACGTTGCTCGAATCACGATTCGATCCACACTGACTCCCAAACTGTGCTCGACACCAAATGTTATGCTTCCTAGCTAAACTCTTCACTCCTCGGGCATTAGTATTACTACGCAGACTCCGTCCCTTCCCCGTCTTACTCTTTTCTTGGGCGGAAGAAATTCCGCTGCCTTTTAAAAGTAGTTCATGGCATACCTGGCGCCTGTTTTTAACTTGGCAGAACTCGAGCAATTTTCTCTCGCTCGCTGTTTGGCTAACAGAATCGTCACCTGCTTTGCCTTCCTAAATGTCATCTGTTTTGGCTGGGCTATTGCTACTATTTCTTTCGCTTGAGGCGCCTAGGCCAGATGTGGAATTTTCTTCATTTTTTCTCGTCGCTGGACTTCTTTAACTTAAGTGATCCGCGTCCTTCAAAGTCCACCGGACCGCAAAGCGTGTTCTTTTGGCTAAGGATTCAGAGCAATGATGAAGATTCGTCTGGGAATTTGAGTGATTTCGAAAGATTCGTCTGGGAACGAAGAATTCACTTAAAATGCAATCAAATGTAGATAAGGTTATACGTCACTCCACGTTTGTTAAATAACTTGTCCTCTCTTCAGCTTCCATCTTTGTCTTTTCGCTTTTAACCTTATTATAGTATTTCTTCGTTCCCTTGCGAATTTTCTTTTCTCTCTCACTGAGCAGAAGGGAAATATTACTTTTAATGTGAATCTAGGTTTCTGTCTCTTTTTTGCCATTCTTACCCCCTTTACCCTCCTGGATTCTTTCCTTTGCGCTATAAAGTTGGGTCCCAAAGCTTTGAAGCGCCCATCCCCGCGGAAACTAAGTTTTGAACTTCCCGAAACAATCTCCATTATTTTCTCCTTGCCGAGTTTCTTGTCGCGGCAAATGCTAGTACAAAAGCGAACACAACTTTCGAGTACTTTTTGCACTTTGCTCTCTGTTCCATTTCGCACTGCAAAGATTCTTCCTTAAATCGATTTTTCGTTTTGGATGACCTCTCTTTCGCGATACTGATCTTTTTCTCCATCAATTCTTGACGACTTGGACGTGATGGATTGGTTTCTTGATTGGATCATATCTGCTCCGACTAAAGTACAATAATTTGTCTGTGCGATCATTAAACATTGAACTCTTTCTTGTTTTTTCTTTCCTTATCACCTTCTGCGCTCTTTAACATGAAACAATAAGCTAATACAACGATCTCGCAATGGGACGCTATATAAATATTATAATGTAAAATAACTTTTACAATGCTAGTATAAAGTATTAAAGTAAATGCACAATGAACCCAACACAACTTTTTGTGTGTTATCTGAGATTACTATTAAGACTCCAATCAAGACATATGTACCCAAACGAGCTAAAATATATCTCTTCGCCGCTAGTTCATGATTAATATTTCTCTGTACTGTATAACCTTTTATAGAAACGCTCAAACTATTTTGAAACACTCCCACACGGTGTAAGAGGACAAAATCGTCGCTCAGAAAGTAAAATTCTTCGAGGGGAATCGTAAAGAGTGAATTACACTTAGAGTTTGTTAGAGCATTCACTTTTTGACGGAAACACATAACAACATCGCCACATCTGCACTGAAAGTTCACCAAGCTCTATAAATATTTGCATACATGGAACACTTGTGCTCTGCCTTTCACTGGCACGACGTCAGCGTCGTCGTCAAGTCTAGCGTAGGTTTGTGACATTTGGCAGAAGTCAGACTTTGACCGATTCAGAAACTTCCCAACTAGTAAAAAAAATTGACTCCAGTGAAAAAATATGTGCAGTAAATTCTTTCTTTTTAAGAAAAAAAAACCCTGCGTCACAACCTGGGTAGATGCATGGGCATCGTAACCATTGGACGTCTACATGGCGTATTTTAAACTAAAAGAAGCGCAGAATAATATTGCTGCTTCTAATGCATATCAGTTAGCAAGAACTTAATCTGTCTTTCGCCGAAGCAATATTTCTTGGTGCGCACTTCGTAATTATAGGGTTTAGTTAAAAATAGTGGTGACTGTCAGAAAGAAAAAAGGTGATGGCAGATTTAGTTCCCAATGGACCCCGGAAAGTCTTTTCTGTCAACTCGTCTAATACTAGGCTTCCTTATTTATTTTATTTTTTTCATTGTTTTTCGTAAGTTTCATCGAGAAACACAATTATATGTTTGGGATAATTAATGTTTCTAAACAGACACTATTTTTAAAAAAATTTTCTCCCCAGTTCTTAGAGGGTAAAAAGGAGGATGGGAGTTCTAGGGATGGGACAATCTCTCTGATTGTTTCGTATAATTCATAGAAGGGTCCCGAAATTATTTTTTTCCTCGCAATTCCTTTTTTAGCTTGCGGCAAGGGTTAAAAGAAATAACTTGGGATTAACGGGGTCATTTTCATTACTATTTGTCGCCTTTCCTTATCCTCTAATCTGGAAATCTATTACTATCTAAAAAACTTTTCTCGGGCGATGCTAAGAATTAAGCGCCGAAAAGAGACTTTTTTTTGTTTCATTCTTCCCTTTCTAAGGGGCAAGCACACAGAGCTTGTGGACGAGAGAAAAAATGGATACGAGACAGAGTTAAAGGGACAAAAAAGAAGAAAGGGCGAAGAAATAAAAGGTGACAAGAACATTTGTTGCCTTTACGTGTTCGTATAGGGAACAGATAACAAAAAAATCGAGGAGATAAAGTAAAAGGGGAAAAGGCTTTTCATTATCAAAATGTTAACGAGAGCAATAAGAAACAATAAGTCTGTTGGGCGGATGTATACTTACGAATGTGTGTCCAGGGTGCTTCGCTTTCTTTCCAATTTCGTGACGCTTTTGGTCCGTTTCAGCGGATTGGACTTGAAGGAACGCTTGGAGAAGAAATTCTAAGAGAAAAAGAAGAAAGGAATAAATGACTGTCTTTACGGGGCTTATTGACGTTCAGTGGACAGTAATCTCGTTAACAAAGCTGTTTGGTTGCTTTTATTGGATCCTAAATCAGCCATTGCATCGTGTTCCATTTAATTCTACTTGAATTGTTCAAAATTTTCTAAAGGATTGTTAAAAAAATGCTGAAGACCTACGGGTTTCGATGTTTCGGGAAAGGTAAATTAATTCATCCATTCAAAGCCGAAATTCGTCACCTCTTATCAATTAAATAAAAAGCAACCTGATTCCTTTATTTTACAGGCCATAAATACCTCAATAAAAATAGAACCCTTACAGTTTCCTACTACACATCTTCGTTTTGTCAAGCCAAGTTTCACATTTTTGAACCACTATCAAATTTAGCTCGTTAATTGCTGAACATTCTTCAAATGTATGGAAATTTCGGTGAACACTTCAATTTCACTATCCCAAGAAAGTTGGCGCCTCATTCAATCTCTCATAAAGTTTTTTGCTTTATAAACTACGTTCAGCTCACAGCGATTTCGTTTTCAATTAATTTTCATTACCCGAATTCACTTTCGCTATCAAGATAGGAAACTAGAACGTTCCAGCAATTCACTAATTTATCTCACTTATTGCACCTCCACTTGATCAAAATCTCAATCATACACCGAAACTCTGTTTTTTTTATTGTCGTAATAAGTGGTTCAAGGCCCAATCTGTAATTAAATAGAATGGTTTTGTCCCAGTTCTTTCACCCGTGTCGATTCCATTCAATCCTCCAAAACCGAGATCGTTCCCCTCTCAAGACACAAACAACTGCCAAAAAAGCTTACACAGAGTAAAAATAGCAAAAACAAGAGCAAAAGAAAACTATAAAAATGCACCTGCAACTGAACTCCCCCTCCATAAATTAATTCATTTAACACTGGCAGAAGCACATAACTCGTGTCCATAATCCGCTGCGACAAACTATAATGTTCTTGCCAGAGATAAAATTTGCTTTGCACCATTTTCGAAACCTTTCTTTCACACCACAGTACCAATGATTTTGCACACTTTTCCTATCTCGAGTTCTTCGCTTTCAACTCCTTACTACTTCACTGTTCTTTATTGTAAAAATAAAGAAACACTTATTTCTTGAAATTCAAGTTTGGTTCCAATGGTTTTGCACAATTTTCCTTTCTCTAATTATTCGCTTTCAACTCCTTACTACTTCACTGTTCTTTAATGCAAAAATAAAAGAATCACTTATTTCTTGAAATTCAAGTTTGGTTCCAATGGTTTTGCACAATTTTCCTATCTCTAATTATTCGCTTTCAACCCCTCACTACTTCACTGTTTTTATGCAAAAATAAAAAAACACTCATTTCTTGAAATTCAAGTTTGTTTCGGCTTGGAAGCCTCCACCGGAGCGTAATTTTCGACTTAATCAAGTCACTCAAGACATCACTTCTGTGTCCTCGTTCTCAACACTTGCTCTGACAAACAGGGACAGACAAACTTCTCTTTTCCGTACGGCTTATGCACGCAGTGAGGCATAGCACACAACTAAATTGGGACAAAACTCTGTTTCTACTCTATGGTACAACACAATAGGTATAACACGTACTGTACTGTGTACAACACTACACTCCCCAAGTCCTCTTAACACGACGTAAGAGGCATATAACGAAACGGTTGTATAAATTGGCTCCCCTCTCTTCACTTCCTCAGCTGGGTGATTACACACACTATTATTAGTCATATCGTTTAAAAAAAAAATAAGTTAAAAAGGCAAAGGGGAAATCCTGGGAATTTCCCACGTGTCTGGTACAAGTATTGCTGCCTTGGAGCGTTTTATTATGACGTGGACAAGGATCTTCACTGACACAGTGACGTTCCACTGAGAATGGATGCGCTACAGGCTATAGGGATTTTGCAAGAAAGTTTCACGTAGGTAGAGCTAAAACTAAATGAAGATGAGGAGAAAAAGGGAGCAAGAGGTGGCGCAAAGTTTCCTTGGATATGCAAATTAGCCGGAACTTGTCCGTTACGACGCACCGGGAACCACGAACTCTATTTCGCAGTGCCCAACCCAAATATCGTGAAAGTAAACTTTGTTTAAGAGCAAATGAAAGATTTAGTTTTTATTTATTATTGGTAGCTTGGTATGATTAGAGCTTGCTTTGTGTTTCTAGTTATTCTTGTTGGATTTCGAAGACTGAAACGTGAACTTCCTAACTTGAATTTCGAAGAAAAGTTACAGTACTTTTCGTAATAAACTGTCATTATTTTACTTTCATTCATTTCAAAGTTCACTTGTGTATTTCGGTTGTGAAAGCAAAGTTTGAGGTTTCATTCTTAAACTTTAAACATTGCTAGTTTTAAGGATTATTTACCTTTTTAAACTTCTATCGATCTTTGTCTACGTAAAAGTTAAAGCAAAATTTACTTGCGTCAGTTCTACAGTCTTGATTCGTTATACTGATATTTCACATTATTTTCTTTTCCAAACATACTTATACTGAGTGTAGTTCTGGTGTACTATATTTTTATGCTTTTAGGAGGAATGTTTGTATTTAAGTAAAAAAAACTATTTACAAAAACTTTGATCTGATCAAACTGGTATATATTTATACAATAGATCATTTTTACTTTAGTGAATCACGTAAGGAAAATATGGATTTTGCGCAATATCCTTAAGTGCATTGGAGGGAAGGCGTGTAACCAAGATTTATTTCCCAAGAAGAGGTTTGAAAGGTTAGAGTGCGTTAGCAAGCAAAAAAAAAAAAAAAAAAAAAAAAAAAAAAAAAAAAAAAAAAAAAAAAAAAAAAAAAAAACA